>JAKCPI010004484.1:0-85201 GCA_023213315.1 Euborellia annulipes | reverse complement strand
CCACTCTCAAAGAATTGGATTTGTTAATTAAAATAAAAATATTATCACTCCCTGTAGCATCTGTCTATTGCTATAAAAGATCTTTACAGTTATTTAGATTGTATCTATGTTTTTCCAAAAAAACATTTTAGACTCAATTAATTTCATTTACTTCATGGGCAAGAATACAGTTACTAATAAGTTACTTTGGCCAAGGGATTTATATTAATAAGAAATTAATTCTTATGCAGACTTAATCCCTTGGCCTTAAAGAATTTAAAAGTTTTAATCTTGTCTTGTTTTCTAAAGCATTTCCTTGCAAATGACAAGTGTAATAACTTCGTTACATTTTTTTTTTTTTGCCTTTTGTGTATTTCCTACTTATCTAGTATTACACACTTTTTTTATTCTTTCTTTGAAACTTTTTGCAAAAATATAATATAAAATTAGAATGATTTCATTACCTCATTCGCCAGGCGCGAATCCACCCCCATTCCTCTCTCAAAATTATTTTTATGTTGTGAATGACTTTGTAAATTTATTTTAAAATATAATATAAAATATTTATAAAAAATTTCATTTGCGAATTGAGAGAATAGAGAAAAAAAAAACATGAAAACCAATAGAAATTTCTCCCTCTAATGGCGGTTAATTTACAAGAGCGCTTTGTACGTCACTGATCATTTGGAATCAGTGAACTCAAGTGATTAATGATTTTTAGTGAAAACATCCATTTTACATCCTGGATTCTAATCCACGATAAATGATTACTGGTCAACGTCAGAAGAAGCTCTTTGGGTTCTAACAGTAAATAAAAAAAAACATTCTCTATATATAGGAGTAAATTGTGTATTGACCTAAGTAAAAAAAAATATTTTCAAAACATACTTAAAATGCTTTTAATAGCTAGTGATTTCAAGGGGAAAGGGGAAATGGAATGAATGACATCTGCTAGTATTATTTTATTTGAGAAATCATTAATTAAAAAGAACTTAAAGTTGAATTATTTTTTGTATGAAAATAATAATAAGAAAAGTTTTCTTTACTTTCTTAATTAAAAGTTATTACTTAAAAATAATATATTAATAGATGCTAGGGATCGGGTTTCTCAATCCTTCTCGTGCAACAAAAATTTGCTAGCAATCATTTGCCTGGGGCTCCGTCTCAAGCCAAAAAAATGTATTTATATTTATTTATTTATTTGATAAATATTTATTTATTTAGTCTACCATCATTTGGACTCTAAATATTAGCTTTAGATGTCAAAAAAGACTTAAAACAAAAAAAAAATATTATATTTAGTCTTAGAAACGATGTAACTGTTTATTCACTATTATAAAATTCCTTCAGTTGTTTTCTTCAGGTGTACCGCTGCTGTTCGGCGGGATTTAGGAAATTGCCGGAAGATTTAATCAAACCACGAATTCATAGGCGTAGCCAGGGGGGGGTTTTGTGGGTTCAACACCCCCCCCCCCCCCATGGGACCCAAGCCATGACTAAATATTTAATACAAATTATATTTCACATTGGGTAAGAGAAAGTAAAATATAATAATTTACTCTAGCTAAAAAAAAAACCAAAATGATTCATAAATACCCTAAAATAATCTTAAATTTTTGAAAAAAATTTCTTGATCCCCCCCCCATCAAAAATTTCTGGCTACGCCAATGCACCAATTCATAGCAGAGACAATCCTCGTAAACCAATAAAATTGTCTCTGCTATGAATTGGTGGTTTGATTAAATCTTCCGACAATTCCCTAAATCCCGCCGAACAGCAGCGGTACACCTGAAGAAAACAACTGAAGGAATTTTATAATAATAAAAAATATTATATATTATGTAGAAACAGCCACAGGAAATAATGTTTTGAGATTATACTTGAAGTTACTTGTGGTATTCTGATAGAGTTGACTTGTACTAAGAAATAATTTTTTTTTGTTTTTTCCTTTTACCTTACCTAAGATAAAAGAAAGTTTTGGGCTGTGCGACCAGTCACACGAGATTTTTATTATTATGAAGATACGAAAGCGAAAATTTATTTTTAATAAAATTTAGTTGTAGAAATGGTTATATTTTCTATTATAGGAAGTGAAAAAAACGCTATTATTTCTTCGAACATTTCATAGAAGATTCTAGGTGGAGGGGAAGGGAAGATATGAAAGTCCAAACCCCTCCCCGTTATTGATTTAATATACATATATGGGGTCCAGGCATTCTTATTTAAGCCATTTGGTATCCAATTGGCTTAAATACAATCATCGGACTGCCTGGAGTCCGAACCCGCGACGTTTGGTATACGAGGTTAGCTCGCTAACCTCTACACCAAGCCCCGAGGGCCTTCTTCTCTTTGAGTTCAAGAGAGGGGGAAATATATTTCCATTCTTTGCTATTGATTCTGGCCTATTTATTTGTTGCCCGGCTATTTAAATCTATACTGTATGTTTATAAAACTTTCAAATACCTTTTCTCGAATTGTTAAATTTCGGACTTTGGCCATTATGGTTCTCAGCAGGCGATATAGAGAAATAGGTTTTGCACCTCTGGATTAAAACTTTCTTAATATGCTTTAAAAGGGAGCTAGTAAAAATTAATTCTTTATTGAAATTAATCTTTCTAATTTTTTTTTTAAATAACTGATGGAAGTAAAAATAAAATTAGAAACAAACTGCCATTTGTTTCGAGTATTTATCTTTTCCCTGCTGGATGTTTGACAAGGTCTCAAATTATACGTCGTCAAGGGTGGCACTAGAGAGTTCGTTCATCTGCCCACCCGCCCCTCATGGCAATTTCCACCTGAAAATAAAATTTTCGACACAAACAGATGGACCCTCGGGTATTCGCTTATTCACTGCAGCTGTATACACTATTTCATTCTATACAATTACTCGTTGCTGACTCCCTAAATTAACTTCATTGGGAGCGATCCCACGTGCCAATTTATACCGACTCAATGAAGCCACCCTTATAGGAGGCAAATTACTTTTACATGCTTCACTTCCTGTATCCCTTGTTAATTTTTGAATTGTCATAATGAAAGTATATTTTCAATTTAATAAATCGAAAAATTAATATTATTTTGCTGTTAGATGTCCCTAATTGTATTGTACTGGGAGTGGGGTGAATAATTTACTAATTAAAAAAATTCCTTTGACAAAACGAAAGAACTTTAAACTTTAAATTATTTCCCTTTTTGTAAATATCCAATAAAAAATTTTAGTGAAACTTTAAGATTTAATGAGATAAAAAATAAGTATCCCTAAATATTTGTTGAGATCTACATTAGCTTTTTACATTTATCCCTTATAGCTCAAAATAATTTCTTATTTCATTAAAGTTAACATAAAAATTATATTATGGCTATTAAATTAACGAATGGCAGGTTTTTGTAAATTGATTTCAAGTATAGCAGGAGTCAATTAAATTAAAAGAATGCTGGGACTTTGGGGCTTTAGAGCTACAAAACCCCCCAGCGGACATTCGGTCGTTTCTTCTCTTCATTATCTAAAGCAATATCAAAGTAATTGCTGATGAGATGCACAATTATTTCATTCGCTTCAATTCCAGCTCAACTTTATAGGCCAATCTTTTATTTTTCAAGTTTTTTTAAGAGAATTTTTTATTTTATAATTAATATAAAATTCATCTTTGGTAAAATATTATAGTTGTAGAAATGGTTATATATTCTATTATAGGAAGTGAAAAGATATGTTTTTCTCCCTCGCTGGGACATCAAGGGATATCTATTAGCCATTTAATTCCAGGTTCGGTCAGTGTAATTTCATCAGACACAACAAGATGGTTAATAAAACAACATGACCCTATAAAACAGGCTCTTCTTTGCGTGCCATGACGTCAGAGTGTGTAGATAAACTCTCGCCAGTGGAGTCAGGAGGCAGAGGTGCGTTTATTATACGTCATTCAATTAGGTCCATGCAACAAACCTCTCTCTCTCTCTGTCATCCCCCTACACACACACACAAAGTAAAATATATTCTGAGGTAAAGTATACATGCGTGCTTTCCTGTCATTTAAAGCCTCATCCCTTTCCTTTAGCAACATCACGGAGTCGTAATAAGAGCATTTCCTACTTTTCGTTGGCAGAGTTTGTTCGTTCGTATTAGTTTGTGTTCACGAATAAAATAATTATATCAAATGAATTGAATGGGCCTTTCACGAAATAGCAAAAGAAAGAAATAAAATTGCTGCTATTGTCTCGGTCCGATGCTCGCCTCCTTTAAGAGATAATTGCATTTTGGCATCGGACGCAAGTCTGGCTACCTTACAAAAGAAAAAAAGAAACTAGAAGCCACAAATAAGTGGTGGCAATTAGAGAAGTGCACAAACAATTTATTGCAAAATAGCCACAAGTCGACGGCTTCCGATGAAACAACCCAATGAGAGGAGATACAGTTTGTTCTTTTGCTTAGATCTAATTCTCTTGCCAGCTCAAGTGTCCAAACTTTTGGTGTACGTGTAGATGCCTTTAGTTGTGTGTCGGTTTTCTCGTCTTTCTCTCTTTCTAGAGTAAAGGATAGAAAAGCCACATTGTCACGTGGGCACGTCTGAGCTCGTTAGTGGGCGTTAACACTCCATCCATTCCTCACATAGGCTACTCATCCTTCATACCTAACAGCTTTGATTTCTCTATCTAGCTGCTTTATTAGTTCATTGTTAAGAGAGAAAGCCACGAAGGAAAATTTCAACTCGAGATAGGAATAATTCATTAGCTAATTAAGCTAGTTCTGTTTGTCATATTATGGTAGATGTGGGGAGGGAAGCACCTCCCCCCTCCACCTCTGATGCCAGATCGAAGAAGGAACAAACAATCAAAGTTTGGACGCAAGTTGTTGAACTTGGCGCTCTTGTAATCAGAGTGTGCAAACAACAGGGAGAGGGATTATGGGGGTGGCTAGACAATGCTCCGCAAATGGAGTCGGTCCATTTGTCCCATAAAGCAAATGCATCCTGGCATGTGCCAGCACAGTGATCGGTTCTCACTGATGATCGATCAGCTCTCGAGACGACCCCCTCAACCGCTATCCTTTTGCATCCTGCGGGTGCTGAGACAAAAACACCTCGAAAAGAATTTAGTTATATTGCAAGAATATTTATCAACTCTGAGATTCTATTAATATATTTAATTAAATCTTTCAAATAATTATTAAATAATGAAATTTAAATTTTAAAACATCAGGACCTAAATAGTTAAACTAATGTCAACATGAAAAAAAAATTTTAATTTTAAATAACTAAAATGTGTTATATTTAATAAAAAATAAAAAAAGATAAGACCTTTCAATTTTGATTATGAAAAAAATCCCTAAAGATATATGACAAATCAGTCAATCCATCCGGTTGTCTATTTTCAATAATTAATAATTGTTTTTACAATTAGGGCCGAGCTAAGTCCATTTTAACGAGAAAAATTTATTCAAATTATAGGGCCCATTGGCTACTTAATTAATATATATATATATAATAGCAGAGTGTCCGTCTGCCGTCTGTCACGCTCTGTTTGACCAACTTCCCGTTGGAATTTTGAAACGAAATTTTCAGGCTTATAGAGGACGTTATGGAGAGTCCAGAAAAAAATACTCGAATCCCGAAATTCGTGTAACTTCTTGAGTTATTAATTCCTAAAGTTACAATTTCTCCCATAGAAAATGTATAGAGAAATATTTATGTATTCTTTGTGGGTGTGTGAGTGAGAAAAAGTGTGTTTAAAAAAAAGGGCGAGGGTCCGCCTGCAGGCGGACCCGAGGAGGTCCAGGGGGGGGCGAGCCCCCTGTCTAGAAGCGAAGCCCGCCTAAGGCGGGAGGCACAGCTTCTCATAATTAAGAAAAGGCGAAGGTCCGCCGCAGGCGGGTCCGAGCCTCCTGGGAGGGTGGTCAGGGGGCGAAGGGGGGCTAGTTATAATTAAATTCGTAGAATTTTATTTGATAACATTAAAATGAAAATGCATCTACATCAAATGAAAGGAATTATGTCTCTCTGAATAGTAACATTACAGAGTAATAAAAACTACCAATAGAACTAACCATATGATAAAGAAATATTTAAATTTTACTAGACCCTAGTATTTTATTAATCTTATCTCTCTCTAATTTATCCTTTTATCTCTGCCAAAATAATTTCTATTAAGACTTTTTATTTTTCTTTTAAAAAATACTTGCCTGTTTATTTATTTAAGGGATTAAAAAAAATGTAAAAATGGCTTATTTCAATAGAGTAATTGAACACCTATTCATACATGCGAGCACTTTAATTGTTCATCAAGTGATATCGAGTTGGTTATTTCACATTTACGAGTTATTATATTAAGAGACGTGATTGCCATTCAAGATAAGCATTAGGCGGATCGATCATTAAGTGGCGGAGTTGATAAAACCCTTTCTCTTCTTCGCGCGCGATGAATGCGAATTGGGGAGATCCCCTTAGAGGGGGATGCGCCCACCTCCAAAAAGGAGGATTCGCCCAACCTGGCCTGGCTTTAATAGTGCCTAGAATTTGCCATCTGAATATATTGTGTTTATATCTGTGTAGACATCAGTGGCTTAAACGAAAGACAAGCTCTTGGCAGAGAACAAGGAGAAGCCGTCGTTGCTCTAGTGTCAGTGTCAGCCGATAAACATCTCAAACCTTGACAATAAACACATGCTTGCATTATTATATTCTGACATTTAAATTGATTTCACTTACAACTTTCGAATAAAGTAATAAAAATATATCATATAAGCACCGATGCCTAAGGAGGATATTTTTGACTTTTTTCTCTTTCGGCGATATTGTTTTTCTATAAAAAAACATGAATTTTTATTTTGCAAATAATTCAAATAATATTTTAGTTTTCATAAACAATTTTCAACAAATATAAATTGCTTGTATTTAAGGCGTAGAAGAGAATAATATTTAAAATATTACATATTTCACCACAAATATCATATTTGAGAGGAAGTAAGTAGCTTCTTTTTTTTCCTTATTTAAAAACACTCACACTTTTTCCATTCCACCATTCACACAATATTTTCAGCAACTTAGGCCATTTAAGACTTTCTACGATAACCGTTATTATGAAAATATATATATTGGGGTGCAGGCATTCCTATTTAAGCCATTTGGTATCCAAATGGCATAAATAAAATCATCGGACTGCCTGGGGTCCGAACCCTCAACCCTTGTAATAACTTTTCTGATGACTAAAATTGCTTTTCAACTGAGTTCATAAATGAACTTCATATATCCGAATGTCGTGCTGTGGTCTAGTGGTTAGGGCACTCTGAGTACAAATCGGAGGATCCGTGGTTCGACTCCCGGCGGCACACCCTTATTTTTTCGGATATATGAATTAATAAATATTTAAATATTAATATTATAGTTCTTAACCACTATTTATAGGCCTAAATGTAAAAAAAGTCAAAACTCAGTTTTCCCTCTTCTTAAACAAACAAAAGTATTTTCTCTTGCCGTCTTGATAAAAAAATAGAGAGGTAAACAAAAGGTTACGGATATTTAAGCAAATACAACGCGCTGTTTGAAGCCAAAAACGTCTCTGACAAAATGATCCTCTCTCTAGTTGGTCTTGTAAATAATTAATGGTACTGGTTTCTCTGCTTAGACGGATTCTCTGCTCTGTCAACTTCAAAAACAAACTTCTCAAATCAAATGTTTCCTAGTACTTACAGTACCTACTATCAAATACATTCTAAACGAGATTTAGTAATTACTTCTACAATCTGGTCAGATTTTAACTCCTTTCAAATTCTCTTTAGGAAGAATGAATGAATCCGAAACCTATGTTATTTCTCAATAAACTCAATCCTCAAAAAAAACTTTTTGTTACTTTATATATGTTAATATATAGAGAGAGAAAGTATTGGATTCATGTCAAAAATTCGATGTCGAGATTTTGATGGATAAATATAAATATTTTCTCAAGTTTATAAATTTTATATCTGGAATTCTTTTATTTCGGCGGAAACTAAATATATGTCGGCACAAAAAACCTGGTACGACCAGTCCCCACCAGATTTTTACTTTTAGATTATCTTTGAAATAGAAATGTGTTTAGCTCTTTACTTCACATCTAAAAAAGTAGCTATTTTTCGGATAAGCTAGTTAACTATAACACTCATGTCTTTTCACTACTATATGATTAAATAACAGCCCAGATCGTAGTTTTGATTGAAATTTCTAACCTCTCATTTATCTGATGAAATGTATTAACTCTTATCCCCCCTTCCAAAATATTTATAATTTGTTTGTGGTACACATTATATTTTATTTTGCATTCACCCAGGACTGTAGATTTACCAATAGATAGGATTAGACTGCCCGATAGATTAAATGCACTGCTGGCACGAAAATAGAGGGGGATCTGGATCTTTGTTGATGCACACACAATTATAGGTGTCATTTAACAATTATGTACTGTATTTTAATAACTTGTTTTGTAATGCATCCACAAATTTCCAGACTCTCTTCTCACTGAGGAAGGCCTGCGGCACAGCGGTCGTAACCTGTGGTATGAGGAAATTAAATTAATAATTAAATAAGATATATTTTTAAAATATATTTTGTTTCATTCAACGGACTGAACAAGGCCTTCTAATCCTATCTATTATATTTTATGTATACTTGGGTTTTTAAAAGTGAGCCTAATAAGATGGGTGGTGATATAATATTCGAACGGAAAGACAAATGCACCATTATTTTCTCTTACCCCTGGAAAAATAATAAATAAAATTTGTGTGATGTGCGTTTAGCCCACCTGATTTTTTCTGTTTTTTTTCAGCTTGGTCGTTTTAGAAACCTTTTTCGCCTTTTAAACTTTCTGCTCCAGATCCTTTTTACTACGCTCCGCTGGTATTAGCCTTTATAAAATGTCAGGTTTCAGAAAATTTGAGACACGAGCTAAAATAGGCGAAATTAATAATCCAACTGGGAACAAATTTTTTTGATTGTCCCTCCCCCAGTATTTGATTTTAATAAAGATAGCTATTATAAAAATTTATATAACAAATAGTCAATAATTCAAATTTTGGTAAAATAATTCGTAACCATTCGATCAAAAAAAAAAAATAAAAAATAAAAAATTTAATGTAACTAATATGATTTTGGTCTAGGAAAAAGAAAGAAGATAAAAATATGAAAGATGTCCTATCATTTTGGGATGCCTCCCTCTTCCCTCAGGATGTCCGAGCATTTGTTGCTTCATTCGCATTTTAAGACCTGCGATAAGGATTTTTAGAGAGCTATTGATCGGAAAATATATTTTCTCTCCACAAATCCGAACCTATCAAACTTTATAACACTTTTTATATATACGTATTCGACCATCTATTCCCTTTCACGAAATCTCTATCGACTCCCTCGGTTTAATAATAATAATAAATGTAATAAAAGTTAAAAACAGCCCTTCGGGCTTTCAAGCCCAAATAATAAAGAGAGAAATCAAAAGAACTCTAAAATATATATAAGTATGCATATTTTATAATAATAATAAATAACTCTTGTATTTATTTTTTTTGCCCTTGACCTGTGGTCCCAGAATTTTTTAAAATTATTTAAGATATTTTTCAGCATCTAAGGTATTTTTGATCCCGTCCCAATCTTTCTTCTCCAAAGTTTATTGGTTTCCAATCTAATTTTTTATTTCTCTTGGGAGGGTAGTGCGTTCCTCAGAACCCTAGCAGAAGAGGTGAGTGTTCTACCACTGTGCACAGTTGAAGTCAGAGGTCATTACTGTTATTAAAAAAATTAAATAAAATGTTTTTCAAGAATTTAGTAATTACTGTTTCTAACTTAACACGAGATTTTAATGAATATACACGTTTTTAGGTCCCCTGAATCCAAAAACGTGATTTTCACGACAGTTTCAGTTTTTTTCGATTTTTTCAAAATTCGGTCCAACGATTTTGGTTAAAATTCAAAAATCAATTATTTTTTGAGACGTTCTTTAAAATGTATATTCTCATTTTGCCATTAAAATCTTCTGAAGGGCCCTTTACTCTTGTTCTTTTTAAACCCTTTTCGGCTACAGAGGCCATTTAGGGGTTATTTATTTATTATATAAATTTAGTATATAGAGATTTTTAATGTACATTGTATCGATGGCAACCGGGGGGCCTTTACTCTTGTTTTTTTTTTTTTTTATAAAAACATTCACACTTTTTTCTCATTCACACTCACATTCACACAGTCTTTTCGGCAACTGAGGCCATTTAAGACTTTTTACGATAATCAGTATGTTTAATATATCAATTGGGGGGTCCAGGCATTTTTTATTTAAGTCATTTGGTATCCAAATGCTTTAAATAAAATTATCGGACTGCCTGGGGTCCGAACCCGAGACGTTCGGTATAGAAGGTAGGCACGCTACCAACTACTCCAAGCCCCTTGGGCCTTTACTCTTGTTCTTTATAGAAAAGATAGAAATGGTTGCCATGGTAACAAAATATAAATATTTTCCCATGTTTATAAATTTTATTACGCCCTCGATTCAGGGGACCTCAAAACGTGTATATCCATCAAAATTTTTGACATCAAACCAATATTTTCTCTCTATATATATTAACATATATAGAGGTAAAAGAAAGTAAAAAATAAACTCCCCTCACGATGTTTATCACAAAAATGCATCATATTTAAAATTTAATTTAAACCCAAATAATCTAATTATAATAAGCGTTAATTTTTAAAAGTTTTCTATGACAATTGGTTTTTAAATGCGTCTAGGCCTCTTGAAATATAAACGAATCATGTAATGATGTTATATTTTATTGAATTTGTTCCTAAATTAATCATTTATTAATGCATTAAGGTTTTTTTTTTTTTTTTTTTTTTTTTTAATAAAAAATTAATAAGGTGATTTAAAATTTGGTGTAAATAAATTAACTTTTATATGACATTTATGGGCTTTAATTAAAATATCAACAGCTGTGACTATTTATTAATAGCGTATCGATCTAATAGAAATAACATTATTGAATAGTGGTTAGAATTAGCTATTATTTTATTTTTAATATATATTATAAATTAACTAGCCGCGGCGCCCGCCTTCGGTGGGGTTCGCGTCTAGCCGAGGGGCTCCTGGACATCCCGCCAGCTGACTCTGGCCCGCCTACGGCGGACTCTCGCCTTTTCTTTATTATGAAAAGCTTCACGTCTAGAGAGGGAGGCTTCGCCCCTGGGCCCCCCTCAACTGGTTCGGGCCCGCCTGCGGCGGACCCTCCTTTTTCCTTCTCATTCACACTCACACACACTTTCACAGTCTTTTCGTCCAGGCATTCTTATTTGCCATTTAGTATCCAAATGGCTTAAATAAAATCACTTTTTCTTAATTATGAAAATTTTATTTAAGCCAAATTGCAAATTCACTTTCCCCTCCCAAACTATTTTTGTTCATTACTGGAGTTGGCTCACACATCTAGTATAAACTATTTTCTTAATATTTCATGAATTTTGGATATTAAAAAAAAAAGTTGTAATAAATTGTAAGAAAATTAAATAGTCAATACAATATGATGGTGTTATTAAATTTGAAAAGTAGACCATTTCACGGATATTCGATCAAAAATGAGGCTTTTATTAAAATGAAACGTTATTTTTGTTACAAGATTCCAGATTGAGCCGGACACTCAAGCCAAGTGGTTTTATTAAAGGCCTCGATGCATCTTGATCCATCATGGCTCGACAGCTCCTTCCTTCCGCCTCGGGGAGTCTTTTACCAGAATGATAGAAGATAAACGTCAAATTTACAAAAATTTCAAACTAATTTAATAAAATATAACCATAAAATATATTAAGTGCCGGAAATAGAAATTTCGTAAAGTGAAATTATATAGAATCATATATAAAAAAAAAAATAAAATTGCTTTTCGTTTCTGTCCCCAATCGATTTTTAAATCATATCCTATCCTATTACATGTCACAATCTTATTTGAAATATCTGGTAAATTGGGAAAGAAATTATAGAAAATGCAATATGGAAAAAAAAAAACTCAATTCGTAAAATCATTTTGCTTGAATGTTTATAAACTTATTGAAATGTTCAATCAATTTCAATTTATCAATAAATAATAATAAAAATAGAGAATCAAGGACGTTTTAGTTTTTTTTTTTAATTAATTCTCAATCTACCGAGTGGGGGGGGGGGGGGAGAGCAAATCTTAAATCTTTAAGACCCTTATAAAATCAAAAAGTTTCCTAATTCGAAGAATCCTTTGGGGGTAGCAAAAGGACTTTATTATTTGATTCTGGATCAAAAGAGTTTTTAAAAAATTTTATACATGTATTATAATATATTTTAATTAATCTATTTGCGAACGATTTTGTCTTGATATGACTTCATCAAGCCAGTCAGAGCAGAGTAATAATAATAATAATAGTAATAAGTAGGGCTCGGATTTACACTGAAAATCTTTAGAATAGGCAGCCAACTAAGCACTAAAAATTATTAAAATAGGCACTTAAAAAGGCATTTATTGTAAAAATAGGCACTTAAAAGGCATTATTTAAGAAATAATATAAAAAAATTTAAAAAATTGATGTCTTATTTTTGGTAATCTGGTGTGAATGGTCGCACAGCACACAATTTTTTCTTAATTTCGGTAATTTAAAGGCGCATTCTGTTCTTGTTTGCCAGAATATAAATAGAAATCTAATTTTTAAAATTTTACATTAAAAATAAATTTTTTTTTCGAAAAAAAGTTGTTTTCTTTTCAAATCTCGGGGGGGGGGGGGTAATTACCCCCTTTACCCCCTCCCCTTGAAATATTTTCTTGATAATTCAAAAAAATTTTAAATTTAGGCTATGTATAGCTCGTAAAAAATTGAAATTGGCTATTTGAACTTAAAATAGGCACTAAAAAAGGCATTTATAGATGAAATAGGCACCAAAACTCAGAATCGGCCAAAATAGGCATTATAGGCACTAACAAATGCCTCTTATTTTATTCAGAATTTCATGAAACGTATACATATCATATTGGCCTAAATTTTAAGCCATAAATTAAAAAAAGGCAAATAGGGCGAAATCCGAGCCCTACTAATAAGCTTAATATAATCTTACAATGCATATGTGGAGTCATTAATGTTGAGATAATATTTGCCCCCTCTTTCTTTACCGATAATTTTAATTTTCTTTTTGCATTACTAAATAATTTTTAAAATAAATTGCATTTCGTTGTTAAAGTCTAAACAAATAAGACAGAAGTGGGCAATAAAAATAATCAAATTGGGAATATACTTAGCATATAACATTGCCTTAAATTAAATTTCTAGCCAAGTTTTTTTTATCACCAGGGGTGGCAAGCTTTGAGGGTACCTGCAACCCTCTTCGGACCCTCCGAAAGCCCTCGGGAAATAAAACGGGGAATAGAATGAAAAATTTGACTTGGAGAGGCTTTTTTTGCACACATAGCATGTCTAACTGGTCATTCTTAAAATAGCCAAAACAAAAAAGAACAACAATAAATAAAAAAGCAAGAGAAATATTAAACGTCCAAAACAAAAGTTTGTTAATTATACCTCACATTTAATTTAAATTTACTCGCTTTCTCATATTTGGAATATTAAATTCGCTCTGGGATTGTTACAACTAATAATAAATTGTCAATCCTAAATGCCTGGGGGGATTATTTAATGCTCTTACTAAAATTTATCTGATTCGATAATATGATTCAAATCATTTTGGCTGAACACACACGAATTTCGGACAAAACGTTTTGCTCAAAGCCAACGCATACCGAGCCTTTGAGCAAAACGCTCAATGGCATAATATTTTGTTCAATGATGTCGAATCATGTCCAATTGTGTTTGCCATCTAGGTGTGCGTTGACCCATAGAAAGCATTGAAAAATCAGTTTTAGGCACGACTAGTCAAAAACGTTTTGTTCGAAAATGTTTTTGCTCAATTGGTGTGCGTTCAGCTCTTGAGTATCTTCATATGAAAAAACCGAATCACTGACCAACTCTGTGCAATTTTATATAATATCTAACCTAAGGACTGAGGATTGCTCTTATATTAAAAGAACCGAAACGTCTTCGAGATTAGAACCAGCATACAGAGTCTTTTTTATTGACTGCTCCTGCCTATAATTGTCCACTCCTTTAATTTAATTATCATTTGCATAAGCTAAGCAAGCTATGCATAAATGAAAATAAAATATATACGTACATGTAAATACATAAAATATATAAGCTTACATGTATATAAATTATAGGGTATTTCTGAAACAATGATTTTTAGGTTTTCCAAAATCGATTATTCAGGCCTTTACCTTAGTTTTGGGCGAATACAGAAACTTTTCGTGGGGGGGCCTGACCTCAAAAAATTTATCTGCAAATTACCTTTTTTTTTTTGCGGAACAAAAATTTTTTCCCGTCCTGAAAAAATCATATTTTACCTTTTTTTTAGGGAGGCAAAACTTTTTCCGCCCGCAAGTGCAAACCAGTTAACTTTTTCGTTTGCCGCCTGCGGTCTCATCCGAACCTAAATTTTTTTCAGATGCGGTTCAGCCAGACATTTCCTTTTTGGCCGGGCCTACATTTTCGCCGCTACGGGGTCGCGCAAACATTTCGGGAGGGCCGAGACCCAATATTGCCGTCGATATTCCTATATAAGTATTGCATTTTGAGATTTCGGGGGGCCCTCACCCCTCCCTTATATACGCCCTGGGTTTTTATTTATTTATATTAATGTAGCAAATAAATAAATAAATATTAATCAATTTGGACCGATCAATCTCGAACTATACAAAAATTTAGGCAATTGACAAATTTTTTTTTACAAAATATCTCCTCTACTCTTTTGATCTCTGACAGATGTTTATTTTGTTTATTTAATAAAGTCAGAATAATTTATAATCAATAAGCTATTTTTCTTCCAAAGTGTAATTTTGTAATTTAATAGACCAAAAACAAATATTGATATTTATGTCCGTTTCTCCCCACTCCTTTGTCTCTATCTCATTCTAGTGAATCCTTGGGAGCGTTTCCCATTTGCCATATCCTCGCTCCAGTGATTCGCTTAAAAACGATTGCTTGGTATAATTGGCAAGCAGAATAGATCTTAGCTTGCCAAACCCATCCTCCTCTGCCCTTTTTGGTATAATCTATAAAGTTAAAGGCGAGTCATCGAGCAGATTTGTGGCGCAAAGCCTCGAAAAGCCTTATTAAATTATTCAACATTGGAACCAATTCTATCGCCAAAGCGACAGAATAAACTCACTAAATTTACTTTCCATTAAAATGAAACTATTCTATTTAAATGAGCTAAGAAATTCCAGTCAAATATTATACTAAAGCGAAATGATCGTTGACTTGAACGGGGAGAGTGAAAGAGGAGGGGGGGGGTTATGCAAATGTCACTTTTATTCAATTATCATGTTCTATTTTTATTGCAGCTTGTTAATTCTTTCCCCAGGTCAATGATAACAGTAAGAATTTTTTTTTTACTTTGTATCAAAATATTTAGTTAATTCAGTATTTATTTCCTTGCCGTCAAACCTAATCAAGGAAAAGAGGGGTTTTAATTAATCATATAACGTCATGTAGACTTTTATCAATTCTTTTTTTTTTTTTTTTTACTTTTGGCCTAAAAATTACAAACTCAAGCTTGTTTTAAAAAAGATTACATGAAAAATTTTTCAAATTGATAGGCTATTCAAAATAAGTGATTTAAAGAATTTCTAAAAAAATTTAAAAAACCCTGATAAAGAAAGATGATCAATATATATATATGATAATTGGAAATAGAGTGAGTGCAATGATTGATTGACACAAACGACTGAAACAACACGCTTTGAAATTGTGCTAATGAAGTGCATTGTTGTTAATCAACCCAAATACTCCATTAATAACAAACTAATCATTCACTAATAAAACTTAAATCTACGTATTTATCAATTCGAAAAATTAAATGTCTAATCTTTATACAAAAGACGGAGATTAACGGATAATTTTTTATTTTTCTGAGTAAAAATGATTAAAAATTATCGAGGGATCCACACGCCCGCAATAGGTGCGCATAGTGAACCTTTAGGGATATACACGCCCACAGCAGGGACACACACAGTAGATCGAAAGTGACCAGAAGAAAAATGTGTGTCCCTGGTGCGGACGTGTGGATCCCTCGATCATTTTTAATCATTTTTACTCGGGATTCCCTCCAATATTTTGTGCTCTATGGGTTGTTTGCTTATTTGATTTTTTAATTTCTTTTTAAATTTTATAAATATTCGTAATTTATTCAAAATATTGTAATAAATCATTAAATTTTATAGTTTATTAAAGTCAAAAAAAATTCCAAGACTTATGCAGCCAAAAAATATTTTTTTTATTATGCCGTTCCATGCTGACGTTTCGGTCACTGTAATAATTATATGTACGAAAATATTTTAGATCTGAAGATAGCCTTGATCAGTGGCCGAAATGCCAGCCTGGAACTGCATAATAATAGAAATATTTTTTGGCTGCATATTTCTTGGAATTTTTTTTTACCCCATCTTAATACTTCCATCCACAAAGACATACCTCTTGTTACCTCCTAGTTCACCAATCTGGTGAAAATAATCTATCAATATTAATGCTTATTAGAAAAATAATCTCTTAAAAAGCATCACCATGTTCTTTTATTTTTATGATCAATATAGACAAACGGAGAAGCAAAAAGGAAAATGTCGAAATTGTCTTTCCAAAACTAGGCCAAGTAAAGGAGAGAGAGAGAGATAGTGATGCGAGTATTTGTGAATAGTTATATACGTATGCAACCCCTCCTTTCTGTAAAATATATATAAGGGCTGTTGTCTGTGGTTTGGTTTACTTGCACCCTGGCCAGGCTGCTTGCCTTCGCTTTATTAAGCGATAAATCGTGAGTATAGCCTTCGCGACACAGCCTCCCCTCTCTCTTTCTCTCTCCCATTCCCACCCTTATCCTTTTCTCCCTTGTGTAGCATATATACACACACGCACACATGGGCGTAAGTAGCTGCAAACATGTAATCTTGTCCTCGGTGTAACTTAGAGCAAGCACCCAACCCCTGGATTCGTCTTTTGGTGTTTGGAAACCATTGCCTCCAACCCCTTTGCACGGAAAACGTTTTCGTTGACTAAGAGACGGGAAGGGCAAAAGCAAATGTCAAGAGTTTCCTAGAGAGAAAGAGAGAGAAGGTCGAATGAATTCGGAAGCGAGAGAGGCTTGTCATCTTAATATAGGCCATAACAAATGAGTTTCACAATAGATGTACGAAAGCTCATTGATAGCTTAAAAAAATTTCAGTTTAACTACACCTAGTTGACGGGGTCTAAACGGTCTCAGAAAAAGACCTTAAATTATAAAGTAATTTATAAAATCCCTCCCCATGGCGGCTACCGTCAGTTTAGAGATGTTGAAAATGTCAATATTGATATAGGATATTTTAAACAAAAAAGAATATATTATATTTATTTATTTTAAGGTCTTTTTCGGCATCTAAGCTCATTTAGACCACATCCCTATTTATTTCAAATAATTTGAAAGAAATATTTCTAGTTTGGGACTGGAAGCGAACCCGGGACCCCAGAAGCTAATATCTTTTCTCTGAGCCACCGGTTACGGGCCATTTGAAATATTCCAAATACATATTTTAAAATCCCCACCTGAGGCCGCCTGTCGTGATCATATACGCAGCGAAAAACTGGCCGAATTCCGGCCTTGAGGAAAATATTATTTATTTTCAATCAGGATTGATTCAATCAGCCTAGTGGCCGCTACCACACACGTTGAGGATTTCCTCGAGGAGTGTACTATTCAGGCCGGGCCTTGAGGAAAATCCGATGTTGTATGGGAGCCTTTAGGGACGACTCATCCATGTAAATGCAATGGACCATTGGGATCTATTGGAATATCAACTAAATGGTACTGTATTAAGAATTTTTTTGATTTCTTAGACTTTTTCCATTGCTCGGCGACTCTTGATATACAGTACACTGTAGATGTACGAAAGTTCAGTGATAACTTAAAATGATTTAAATTCACCTCGGGACAGGGTGTAACCGACCTCAGATGCTGAAGAAGACCTTAAAAATACGCCTCCTAAATTATAAAGTACTAGTAATAGGTCCCTCCCCCGTATCCATGAGGTTAGAACTGTTGTCAAATGTTGTCAATAAAAATATTTTTATGTAAATTAGGTTGTATGCTGGGTATGTGAGATTGGAGTCGGGAGGAATGAAACCAACATTTTTCGACCACCTTTATTCTAAGCAGACGTTACGGTAACCATAACGGTTGCTATCTTCTCCATTGAAAGTTTTTTAAGGTGTGACATATATGATAATATTGTAATGTATAGGAGGCATCAGCCTGGAGAGCTCGGCAAGTACTTGCCTTAATTAATCAATCCTTAAAAAACTTTCATTGGCACTGAAGATGGCAACCGTTATGGTTACCGAAACGTCTGCTTAGAATAAAAGTGTAAAGGTGTTCGACAAACGCTGGTTTCATTCTTCTTTGTTTTATTTAATCAAAGATTAGTCGTGGTATCATTAATATATGACATTACCTACATTTCTATTAATTTTACTTCAATTTGGACCATATCGTTTGCACACAATCTTCAGGATGAATCAATTTGACAAATGATTCTACCAGAGAGGAGCTTTGAACCGCCCTCAGATAGTTATCTTAATTGAAAAGCTACAGATATAAGCCAAGGCGGTATTGTAGTATCCCGGGTTTAACCTCTGGACATTAACCTGTCACGTGCCTTACCCGAGTATGTAATTTAATGAATTTATGTAATTGCAAGGGGGATAGACTTCGTTATGAATTCACCCTTCGTACGACGACTCGATGACCAATTTGCGTCTGAGTGTCACTGCTGGTTGACTCCCCTCACTGATATTGAATCTCAATTGTCCATCAATGCCCTATTCAGTCGCCTAAAAAAATCCAAGATTTATTTAAATTGCTATGGAAATGTTTAAAAAAGAGAAAAAGAGAAACACTTAGAACTTGAATTTAAACAAAAACTTCGTTATTTTATTGTGATTGTATTTGAATTAATTAAATAGGGTGAATGAAAGACAATTAATGAATAAGGGAGTTACTTTTTCTCCCATTTAGTTTCAATTTTTTTCCATTAAATCACTTTAAGCAATGGCGGCCCTAGGATTTTGATTTGAGTAGGGGTGTAGAGAATGAGGGTAAATCTAATTCATATATAATAAATGAAAAAAATACGTCAAATTTAGTATTAGGCCTATTATTAATTTGACTTGATTTTTTCCTTGTCTCTATTTCCGTTCTTAGCAATAAATTGTATTTTATTTAAATAAATAAAAATGGACGAATAATAAATATCAAAAATAAATTTAGTTGATTCACTTTATTCAAAGACTGCATACTTGAAAAAAAAAAACTCCTCTAAAAGATCATATCCTCTTTAATTAAATAAATAAATAAATAAATAAATAATAGAGTACACAGCTCTTGATTCATTCTATTTTATATTAATAATTCCACGAAAACAATTTTTTTTTTTTTTATAAATATAATAGTTGAAATTTTTTATTATATAAATTTATTCATATCCTAAACTGGTATAGCTGCTGTATAATTTTATCAAGCTGACAATGAAAATACAATATAATATAAAACTATTTTTATATGAAATTGTTTTATAAAATAAAAGGCTTTAGAGAACCCTTTGATTACTAAAATAAATTTAATAAAAATTGCTTTCATTAGAATATCAATTTTATAAAATAAATATATTAACGTCGATCCTTCAATTATAGATCCCAACTTTTAACCTTCTGAAAGAAAACATCTGGTGTGACTGGTCGACACAACTTTCTCTTAAAGGTCGCCCACATATTACGTAACGCGTTAAGGGGGGGGGGTGGATCTGGTCAAAACGATACTAGTAATAACTAATTATGACATGGGGGACCCGGGGGGTTCTCTAAGTGTGACATAATTCAAAGTTGAATTTATAAAAGGTTGAATGATTTTCACAACAGGGAAAAATGGATTGATAATTTGAGTCATGAGGAAAAATTTACTAAAAAAAAAAAAAGGTAAAATGATATGAATTTTGTATAAGAAATTTTATTCGGGGGGGGAGTTCTTGTGACATAATATATGTTTGGGGGTTTATTTATAGTCTATGTGACTGAGACATGGAGGGGGGACTAGAAAATTGTCAAAAAAGGCGTTACGTAATATGGGGCTGCCCCTTACCTTCAGTGAGAGAAAGTTGTGTTCTGTCCTTGTCACACCAGATTTTTTGTGTGGACATATATTGAGTTTCCGACAGTACGGTACATTTGAATTCAAGAGGCAAAATTTATACATATAAGGGCCTATACAATTTTCAAAGGGCATCTATTAGATACAGCAAGTGATAAGTGATTTTTAATCAAAATCGAAAGACTACTTTTTTATCTAACATCCCCCATTTATCTTATTTATTTTTATTTCTTTCCTCTAACATGGATTTAAAACCAGTTGTATTTTTAGGAGAGAAAATTATAAAATTGATTCGGAATTATTTCCCATATGCGGTCGTTTATTTATTTCTTGGCACATTCCAGCTGGAAACCGAGTTATTATAAATTAAGACAACAAATTTTGGCAAGTATGTGCTGGCCATAAAATATGAATCAAATAAACAAAAATTAATATACTCATCTCTATCATTTTCAAAATGCCTTCCAAATCGTTTTAAAAGACAAAAATATTTTACATATCAAAGGCTTCAATTACATAATATACAAATGAGGCCATCAGCGCCAGATCGGCCTATCCCACATTTTTCACTTTTTTAATTTTGTGCCCTAACACTATCCTCATAACTTATATTTTAAAATACCTTTGTGTCATAAGCAAACTTCTCGTTTTATCGCTAGATTTCAGCACATGTACTACTCTGGAATTCGAAAAAAAACTGAAAAAGTGCATCAGTAAAGTACTAGCACTCTTTGGTCGATTTTGTTCAAAAGCTTCGTGTCACGTCCCATGGAGGTGCCTAACTTAAATATAAAATTTCAACCTCCTAGCTCTTTTCGTTCTTGAGATATTTTGTTCACAGACACACAGCAGACAGACGACACACAGACAGACCATGTCGCGAAAACCACTTTTTTTGGATTCAGGGGACCTCAAAACGTGTATATCCATCAAAATCTCGACATCGAATTTTTGACATGAAACCAATACTTTCTCTCTCTATATATTAACATATATATAGAGATAAGAGAAAGTAAAAATGAAATTTCAAAATCGAGGGAAATATTTATTTCTCTACTCCAGGACCAAGGTCAACAGGAAAAATATTATTTAGACGTCTCTTTATAAAAATTTCACCAGTGGGCCTCCTTTGTTTGCTTACATTCATTGGGGTTGTTTGTGTTCCTTTTTACTGTGCCTCATATTTGTTTGTGTTCGTTCGTGCATGTTCTTCGATCGTTGGAGGCGCCTGTTTGTAATTCTAGCCATATTACAATATCAAAATAAATATAAACAACTAAATTATATATAAATGAATATAAATATATTTCGAAGAGACCCATTTCTATTCTGAAATAAGGCGAAAGTGAATTGAATATTTTATTTTATTTTTTTTGAATTTTTTATTAAATTAAAATTTTTATTAATAGACCTCTACTGCATACATACGATTATTTAATTACAAGTGGTAAAGCCCGCCTTCGGCGCCTCCTGACCTTGGGCTAGCAAATTCATCAAATTTATTCTTGCTCACTATTTGGAAAATTTTAAAGTTTCAAATTTCCCACTCTGACTTAAATTTTCAATTTTTCCCTTCCGCTCCACTTCCTGTAACTCTAGCCAATCAGCGAGAGAACAGGCACATACACACAGGGACAGGAAGACAGCGGCTAGCGCTTTATATATAGTAATGATAATGATTTTTTAATCATAAATGTTGATTATTTTAAGTATGCTCTAGGCCTAATTAAAATTCAACGGATTTGAAAATTATCACCACATAATTTTGTAGATAGGTACAGTAGTTTGGAATTAGAAAGCCGAAATATTTGTAATTTATAGAGTATTTTGTGGAATTATTTATTTATTTATTCATTAAGCGCATTTATGTAAAGCAACAAACATGCAAAGCTGAGCTATTATAAAGGGCGGAAGGCCGTTTGCTCAGCGACTTGTTGACATTAGATACAATACAGCTAGTTTCTCTATCGTCTTTTGTGGTGGCCACGCCTTCTTAAGGGCCTAAAAGGGGGTTCCTTCAAGGGACAAGAAGTCTCAATCCGAAGGGCTTCCAACTGGCCCAGGGCATCCTCCCTTGCGGCTTATTTATTTATCATCCCAAGATGGACCCTATTAAACATATCAAAACATTTCCTGGAAACAAATTGTTTTCAACAGCAGAAACCGTCTGTCGCCAACCCTCAAGCCATCAACAACCACTGGCTTGTTGTTACATATTAATGCATACAAACGTTCTATAATTAGCCCGAATGGCTTTTGTGATTATTTTATTATTTTTTATCTGTTTATATTCAGTAGACCTATATATAATATACAGAGTACAATTATCATATATCAACCAACAAATTAGGATTTTCTTCGCTCTGAAAATAAAAAATCTGGTGTGACTGGCGCACAGCACACAACTTTCTCTTACCTTCGGTAATCGAAAGTTGTGCACTGTGCTGTCACACCAGATTTTTCGTGTCGACATGTATTTAGTTTCCGACAGTAGGGTACAATTGAATTCAAGATGTAAAATTTATAAGTATGGGAAAATATTTATATTTTGTTACCATGGCAACCATTTCTCCTATCCTTCCCTATGAAATACAAGAGTAAAGTGGTCTTCAGAAGATTTCAATCGCAAAATGAGAATATACATTTTAAAGAGCATCTAAAAAATAATTGATTTTTGAATTTTAAAAAAAAATCGTTGGAGCAAATTTTGAGAAAATCGAAAAAAACTGAAAAAGTACATCAGTAAAGTACTAGTATTCTTTGGCCGATTTTGATTAAAAGCTTATTTTCCGGTCCCGGGGGTGTTTAACTTAAATATAAAATTTCAACCTCATAGCTCAATTCCTTCATGCTTAAAATTGAACACACACACACACACACCCACACACCCACACACCCACCCACACACAGACAGACCATGTCGCGAAAACCACTTTTTTGGATTCAGGGGACCTCAAAACGTGAAGATCCATCAAAATCTCGACATCGAATTTTTGACATGAATCCAATACTTTCTCTCTATATATATATTACATATATACATAGGTAAGAGAAAGTAAAAAATAAAGAGACCAAATTTTATGACCTTTTTTCTTTCTCTTATCTATTTATTTAGAGAGAAAGTATTGGCTTCATTTCAAAAATTTGATGTCGAGATTTTGATGGATATACACGTTTTGAGGTCCCCTAAATACAAAAAAGTGGGTCCCGCTGCTGTCTGTCAGTTAAAGAAATTGAGCTACGAGGTTAAAGAAATTAGTAGAATAAAGCCGAAACGTATCAAAATCGAGTTTTTATTTAATATAGAGGCTCGAAAATTGGCTACCAACTCCTCTGTCCTATATCAATAGATTATATTAGTTTGTGGAAATATTTGTTATGATGACCTGAGGTGTGAGTGTGAATGGGAAAAAAGTGAGTGTTAAGAGAAAAAATATAAGATAATTTGTTTTCTAAGGCAAATTATTTAGAAATTTTGATATTCCCAGGACTCCAAACCACACTTTTTATAAATGTACCCTCCTTTACCTGCCTTCCACCTCTGAATGGGTTGAACCATTCTTTATTCAGAGTCTCTTTTATTTCAAGCTTCTCTTTTATTAAAGACATAAAACTCTTTGATTTAAACGAAATTGTTTACATACTTATGTCATGATTAAAAATCTCTAAAGGAATTTTATAAAAAAGAAAATCAAATTTGCTTTTATTTTTACTTTCTCTTAACTCTATATATATGTTAATATATAGAGAGAGAAAGTATTGGATTCATGTCAAAAATTCGATGTCGAGATTTTGATGGATCTTCACGTTTTGAGGTCCCCTGAATCCAAAAAAAGTGGTTTTCGCGACATGGTCTGTCTGTGTGTGTGTGTGTGTCTGTGTGTCTGTGAACAAAATATCTCAAGAACGAAAAGAGCTAGGAAGTTGAAATTTTATATTCAAGTTAGGCACCCCCATGGGACGTGACACGAAGCTTTTGAACAAAATCGACCAAAGAGTACTAGTACTTTACTGATGCACTTTTTCAGTTTTTTTCGATTTTCTCAAAATTTGCTCCAACGATTTTTTTTAAATTCAAAAAATCAATTATTTTTTAGATTCTCAATAAAATGTATATTCTCATTTTGTCATTGAAATCTTCTGAAGACCACTTTACTCTTGTACTCCATAGAAAAGATAGGAGAAATGGTTGCCATGGTAACAAAATATAAATATTTTCCCATACTTATAAATTGTACATCTTGAAAATCGAATGTACCCTACTGTCGGAAACTAAATACATGTCGACACAAAAAATCTGGGAGACAAGCACAGAACACAACTTTCGATTACCGAAGGTAAGAGAAAGTTGTGTGCTGTGCGCCAGTCACACCAGATTTTTTTCTTTTAAAATGAATATTAGATACATTTTTTAATACATTATTACTAGTCCAGGATCAAAGAGTCCCCTCCTACTAACATGTACAGGGCTCATTTACTATAATTGAAATGAAATAAAATTTGTTTGGCTACGTAAAATAGTATACCCCAAAGCTCTAAACCATTGGTTCCCAACCTGTGTGCCCCACCCAAGGGTGTGCCACCTAAGGGTGGTTGGTGTGCCCGACCCAAGGGTCCCGGGGCACACCGGTTGGGAACCAGTGGTTTAGAGCTTTGGGGTATACTAATTTACTTAGCCAAACAAATTTTATTTTATTTCAATTATCGTAAATGAGCCAAGGCTCTAAATTAATTCTGGCTTACACAACTGAATGCCCCGTCGAAATTATTTTTTGGCAGCCCGATCGATTGAAACAAAATTTGATACATATACAAGCAGCAAATTATTGAGGGTTGCTTTTGAGGTTGTGGCTGGTGATGTGATAATAATGGAGGAATGGAGATATCAGCCAAATTGGAATGATCCAGGTTCAATAAAACTCCCAGAATTCAGGCCGAAACGTCTTAATCTGGGAGTTTTATTGAACCTAGAGCATTCCAATTTGGCTGATATCTCCATTTCTCCATTATTAATTATTGAGGGGTTTGAGAGCCCCAAGGAAGGCTAAATACTTTTATTAATAGACCTAAAAATAAGTTCAATTAATTCAAATAAAGTTACGAACTTTATTATTAATTTTTCTTAAATGCTTCTTTAAAACCTCAAAATATTTCTTATATTCTTACAAAATCGTATAAGTTTAAATCATAATTTTTCTTCCACACGACACAAATTTATAATCAAATTTCAAATTCGACAATTGAACTAATTTTAAATTATAATCAAAGATATTTAGCAAGTTGTTTGGCCAAATTACTTTAGAAATATAAACATGTCGGTTTTAATACCAGAGTACCGTAATGATGATTTCCTTAATGATATCATTAATAATGATACGCCTCCTTTTGCCGTTGCTTAATGAGGCAGATTGATATCAGCACCTTCTGTTTGCAATTCAAATGTTATAATAAATTACTCTACTACAGTATAATAACTCTGATAAAGAGAGTATTTGAAGAGGCTTGTTATTCAGGAAATCTAGTATTATTGATAGCATTAATTATGTATTTATATATATATAGGCCTACATGATAACAAGTTTTTTTTTAATTTTATTTATTAATTAATGTTTTTAAAGAGAGGAAGCGCTTAGCTGAGGGGATAAAGCAGTTGAAGACAACTCGAGTTCAAATCTACCTTATGGCAAAAAACTACCAACTCTATTTGAGATAGTTCCTCCTTCTGAGGAAGGGAACGGGAACTCACCTCAGTATTCCCAAGAAAGTTACCACTCAGAGTAACCACATCGGGTCAGGTCTGACACTAATGAGAGAGAGAGAGTCTCTAGTAGGAAACATTTCTCAAGCCTTTTCAGCAAATAATCTTTCAAACAACTTTACTTTATTGCTGCATATGCACTAACTATAGATAATTTGAATTATTTAGATTTTTGATATCAAAATGGCTTAAATAAAATCATCGGACTGCCTGGGATCCGAACCCTCGACCCTTGGTATAGAAGGCCAGCACGCTAGCCACTAGACCAAGCCCGAGGGCGGTGTACTTAAGTTTTGTTCTCGTGAATGATGACAGAATTTGATTTAGAACAAAAAAAGATTAAATTTATCTGTTGTTCAGTTTGGCTAGTAGATATAAAGAGGAAAGGGAACGCTAAAAGTTAATGGCGAGTGTTATGTTCAACCTATATCACTTTTATCTTCTCACTTAAATTTTAAATTATTTAATTTCTCCCCCGATGTTGTTTATTTAATCAAAAGTCAGATTTTTCCAAACCGAATATACAACATAAGTCTAATGATTATATCCACAAAGTGACAAAAGTAGGTAAACATTCAGACCGTAACAGACGAATCCTGTTAACAATTTATAAATAAAAGATTCTTTTAATAATAAACCACAATGGCTATAAAAAGAAGAAGCTAAAGATATTTATTTTTAATCAGTTTAGATTTATTATCGGTGAATCTTTATATGATAATTAGATAAAATTGAAGACTTTCATTTCTTCTGGGTTCGACCTCTCTATCAAAAATAGTCTCCAGTGAAGAAGTTGCTTTATTTCTTTTTCTCTCAATAGACAAACTTTAGACAGGTAGACTATACACTTATTATCTCTTAATCCAGTTTAAGAAAATTAATCAACTTAATGATCCCTTTTGCTTCTCAAATAATTCTATTTAAATTATATTAATTATTGGAACTCATTAATCGTTAAGGTCAGAGGTTCTAACTTCAATGATGAAGACAATTCACTCTAAAGAACAAGAAGTCTAGCCTTAAAGCAGCTAAGTGAATCCTAGTAATTAATATCAATTTGAAATACGAAGAGAGAGAAAGGAAAGGGATAAAACAATTTTAATCCAAAATATTTTAAGAGATAAAATTGAAAATGCTTATCTCGTTTCTGTGACGAGTTTCTCTTTTTTTTCCCGTGAAGATTTTTTTTTCTTTTAAGAAAGTTTATTATTTCTCAAATGAAAAAGAAATACGAGAGCGAGAGATGATCTGTGTTTTTGATGAGAGAAAGAGAGGTGTCAATTTATAACGGTAGATTACTATATTTACTCCATATTCTTACACAATAAATGGTTTTAGATATTATAGACATTTCATTTATTTTCACTCTATACTAAAGTCTAATACGAACAGTGAGCGCCACAATTAAGTCCCTCCCTGGGAGTTAGAACCTTAATGGGGAACGGGAGCGAAGGTGTTACGCATGTTTTTCCCGCTAAGATGGCGTAGTGTGTCATAAAAAGTATGCCCAAAAATCAAGTAATTCAAAAATTTGCCAAGAGATGTCAGCATGGTAGCTAATAATATTTAATGCATTTGGTTGATTTTCATTGATCTTTTAACAATAAATACTTTATAAATGTTATTATATATTATGTATCTTTTATAAAAGCATAAAAATAGGCCAGATATAGGCTAATACTATATAGGCTGTTAGACTAGCCTGCAAGAATTCTGAACTAATTTGACAGTTGGTTTTTAAATAAATCATCTAAGCTTATTTTAAAAATTTCTTAATTAATATGTGATTAATAATAACAATAAATTCATTTTTAAATTAAAAAAAAAATTAAAGATTATTGGGACTGATTGTTTTTTTGTATTTGCTTGATAACAAAAAATTAATTACGATAATGTTTTTATAAGTAATTCATTAAAAAAAAAACGCATTGAAAAATTCCTTATAATAGTCTAGTTTTTTTTTTAAGTACATTTAGACGTGGCTCCTGAACCCCCTTAAGTATATGGTGAAATAATTTTAATGATCAAAAAGGTAAGATAAAATCTGGTACAGATGATTTTATTTTACTTTTTAAAATTTAAAATTATTTCAAAATACATCTTATACTATACCAGGGGTGGCCAAACTGCGGTTCTCGAGCCACATGCGGCTCCTTGAAGGATTTTTTTGTGGCTTTCGATAAATGTTACTGCGAAGCGCTGTTACCAATTATTTACCAAATTTTAAAGTCATCAAGAGAAGTAAAATAAATGAGTTTAATTTTTATTAATATTTAAATTCAATGCACATATTTTGTACTTTTATTTATATCGTGATGATTGACAAGTCGTATTTTAAAATGATTCATTGACGACGGCTATCGATTCAATAAGAGGAGGGGGGGGGGGATATATCCACTATATAATAATTTTCACTAATCAAGGGAAGTAATAGGCTTTTTAATTCTCCTTTCAAAAGAGGTAAAAAGAGAATTAGTTTTTGTAATTGCTCCTTTCATTAGGCCATTTTTACTTGTTAGTCTTAAAATTAAAAGGCTCATTTCATTTTAATTTGAATTATTTTTCAATTTCAAAATCGATAATGAATAGAAGCTCGTCAAATTCGTCAAATTCATATTGATAAAATTAAATGTTGAATAAAAACTAGGAATAATATTTTTTTATTTTCGTCTCACTCTCTTATTTTTCTGTTTGCATATGTCCACTAGGATTTTAGGACCTAAAAACAAATTAATTTTGTTTGATAGTTGAAAGTCCTCAAGCAGCCACTGAATTGGAATAGTAATGATAATTTTCTTTTCAAAATTAAGAAGAAAAGGCGAGGCAGGCTCAAGCCAACTGGCGAGAGGTTCAGGGGGGCAAAGCCCGCATAGCTAGACGTTAAACCCGTCCAAGGCGGGCGGCGCGGCTAGTAATTTTTAGACTATTATTGAATAAGAATCCAAAATATATCGTCCTTTTAAAGGCTGGGATGGGAAAAAACTCAAATTATTTGCAAAACCTACCCATTAAATTTTGACTTTTCCCAAACTGTGCGCCGCAGCACCCCAGGGCGCCGCGGCTGTTATCTTGGGGCGCTTTGAAAATTTTCCTATTCAAAATATAATATTATTATATTACTCGGGCCAAATTAATTATTTTAATGCCCGAACAATAAATTATTTGTGAATTTGAAATTCATCTTTAATTTATTTTAAACTAACCAAACCACATCACCCACATTTTATATTATTGGAAAAAAAATAGTATTTGCCATTAATTTTTTGCTATTAGTCGAAAAATTTAAGTCAGGTGTTTTAATTATTTATTAAATTATATCAATGAGTGTCTTAATTCGAAATGAAGAAAAACTATTAGTAACATAAGGTTTGCTCCTGAGATTTGACATGGTCTATTAAGGGGAGGGACCGAAAAAAGTTTGGAAAGCCCTGGTCTAAAAGATCAGAATTTGTTATTATTATTATTTCAAACTCAACCGTCCACACTCAGTATGAAAGACACTTCAGAGAATCGGTAACTATTTTATAACGAGAAATAACCAATATGGTAGGAGATTAATAAATAATAATAAGCTAGTATTAATTATTCTTTTTTGATAAATATCGTTGTTAATTTATATTCAAATCGCTCGCCATCGTTAACAAAGAGATTGTTTATAAAGTAAAAATATAAATAGATAAAAGATCAAATTGAAAAGATTAATGAATGTTTCAAATTTCAAAGTCAAAAAGAGTGTATTAATTTTTCATATTCAAATGCAAGTAGTTTATTGAATATCCTTACAGAGCTTAATGAAAACAGATTAATGTGGAATGTATAATTAATGAAGAAATAACATTGTCCATTTTCAATAGAGATATTTTTGTGGCCTTAAATTTAATTTTAAAAATTATATTCGGATAAGCGGTTTTGACGTAAATTTAATCAGAGAAAATTATTATTCTCAAGTCAAGAATATTTCAAAATCACAAAGAGAGAGAAGTGTGAAGGAAAAATAAGTTTATCTTGATATATTTTCATTTTATTCATTAAGATCAATCTTTTTTTTTTTTAAGTTTTTACTTATACTTGAATGACTTATTGTTTCTATATTTATTTATAACATTTTTTCTTTTCATGTTAATCTTTTCATTTCTCTCGACTTTCTATTATCAAGTTTAAAATCAGGCTGCGAAGTAAATTAAAAAAAAAAATTAACTACTTGCAAAGTTTAAATTTAATATTACTATTCCTTATAGGCATCAAACTTGACGATAAGAAACCTAAAACTAGTCTAACTTGTTCCCATTAAATATACAGAATATGGTAAAATATACAGGGTTATTCAAAAATATGTCCCGAATTTAGTAAAAATTACACATGAACGCAGTGGCCTACCGAGGGGGGGCGGTCCGCCCCAGGCCCCGAGCCGGCATAGGCCCCCATATATTTATAAAAAAAAAATTTAATGAAAATTTCCCTTTGAAAGGCCCCGGGGCTCTCAGGGCTCAAGTAAAAATGGGAAAATTTAGATAAAAAAAGAAAATTTAATAAAAGTTTCCCTTTGAGAGGCCCGAGGCCCTCAGGGCTCATGTAAAAACAAAATTTAATGAAAATTTCTCTTTGAGAGGCCCCGGGGCCCTTGGGGCTCAAGTAAAAATGGGAAAATTTAGATTAAAAAAACAAAATTTAATGAAAATTTCTCTTTGAGAGGCCCCGGGGCCCTTGGGGCTCAAGTAAAAATGGGAAAATTTAGATAAAAAAAGAAAATTGAATAAAAGTTTCCCTTTGAGAGGCCCCGAGGCCCTCAGGGCTCATGTAAAAACGAAATTTAATGAAAATTACTCTTTGAGAGGCCCCGGGGCCCTCACGGCTCAATTAAAAACAAAATTTAATGTTAATTTCTCTTTGAGGCCCCGGGGCCCTTGGGGTTCAGGGATTTACGGTATTTTAAAAATATTTTTGTGTATGGAGAGAGGGATATTTAAAGATGAGGCCCCCCCCAAAAAAAAAAAATTCAATATAAGGCCCCCTCTTCTAGTTCCGCCCCAGGCCCCCAACTGCCTCGGTACGCCTCTGCATGAACGATCTACTAATGACAAGAGGAAGTTTCAAAGATTTTTTAACCCAAGTATACAATCCAGTCCCTTGGCCCGGGGTTGGGGGCGCTTCAACCCACTCTGTTTTCCAAAATTATAAAATTTTCTTGTATAATACCTATATAATATAGTTATAAATAGGGACAGGATTCTTAGGTTTTCACCTTTTTCTTTCCTTGACTCCAAACGCGAAATGGACAAATTACTTTTTCGACTTATGTGTTCTGGAGTTGTTTAACCAAATTTTAAAAAACCTAAATGGGTTCGGGCCACCTAAAATCACCTAAATTAGAAAACTCACCTACCGAGCCCATCTACTCATCTTCTGAGGGACAATCATAAAAATTTTACAATGGAGAATTTACAAAAATATATTCTTGTCCATTCAAGGACGGATCCTGAGGTGTTTCTCGGGGGGGGGGGGTAATCTGGAGTGACTGGTCGCACAGCACACTATTTTTTCTTAATTTCGGAAATTTAAAGGCGCATTCTGTACTTGTTTGCCAGAAAATAAATGCAAAACAAATTTTTAAGTATTAATTTTTAAAATTTTACATTAAAAATAAATTTTTTTTTCAAAAAAAGTAATTTTTTTCAAATCTCAGGGGGGTAATTACCCCCTTTACCCCTCCCCCTGTATCCGCCCTTGTGTCCATTGCAATCAAGCCAAATTATAGAATTATGTATTTCATTTTATGTACTTTCAGAATTATTTAATTTTCAATAGGATATGGAAATGCAGGCAGCCAAAATAAAAACACTCTCGATACTCTGTGAACGTTCAGACGTTTCGGGTAAAATTTATTCACCCATCTTCAGTGAACAGTTCTAGTGAGAGAGAGAGTTAAGTCAGTATAATGATACATAGATGACATTATTTATTCTATGTATTCTATTTAGATAATATGATGATATATACAGGTTTTAAAATTTTTTATAATATTTAAAAACGTTGTTTTTATAGTTGAAGATACAATCAAATTTTTTATTTAATTTTCTTATATAATGTTTTAAGTACCTGTAATTTTTGTATTTTTTACTTTTTAATAATTTTTGTACATAGGTATTTAAAATTAAATAAATCTTTTTTTCCCTTAAAAATTTTACAATTATATTTTTTAAAATTAAAAAAAAAAATTATAATTAAAATAATATTTTTTTACAAATTTCTGAACATATTTAAAATTAATTAAAACTTTTTTTCCCCCCAAATGCGTTTTATTGGGCGATAACCTAAAAAAACCTATTTTAGGAGTTTCAAAAACCTAAAAACGAGTCGAATCGAACCTAAAATTCCGGTCCCTAGTTATAAATATGTATAATTTGAACTCTATCTATTAGTAAGACATTACCTAAACGTTGTTCACTCTTTAAATAAATGTAATTGAACAAAATTATAATAAGGCCATTACTAAAATTTTTTAGCCCCCACCCTCTGAAAAATAATCTAGACCTGATACCATCTTTATTAATTTATTAATAATATAAAGATTTTCTTCTTTTAATTAAAGCAATTTTACCGGAATTGATACATTTCTTCCTGCAGAAATAATAAAGATAGCTAATATAGGAAAATGAATGTTATCTTTTCCAAGTTATTCATATAAATTTAAATGAATACACCTTTTATTTCTCCTTGATTAAAAGAGATATTGGGATTTATTTTAGTACGCCACACTTACATTTCTCTCTTTCAAAAAGCATCTTCTAAAATATATAGAAAAAAAATTTGTGCTTTTAGAAATCCATATTATGAATAAAAAACAGTTAAATTTAATTATGTTTGAATTTCTCCACAAGCCAGAAAAAGGAATAAAAATGTAAAAAAAAAAGCTTTCTGCTTGCTCTTTGTAAAACTATCCTTAGAAAATTTGAAAACAAATTTATTCATATTATTAAAGAAAGTGAGTGTATCAAGTGACTGAATGAAAGAATATATGAGTGAGTGGATTGAGAGTGGGAATAAAAGGAAAGAGATGAGAGAGAGAAGGAGAGAGAGAAGAGAGGAGAGAGAACTCAAGTGAATATAGAAGTAAACAGAAACAACTATTAAGTAAACAAGTCAGAGATCAAAGTCAGAAAAAATATTTTCAAGCTCGTGAAGAGGTGCTTGGAATAAGAAAAGGAAAATAAATAATTAGGCTATTATAAAATAAAAGGATTGAAATATAAATATTGGTGGGGGTAGAATGAAAAAAATATTTTTTTTTTTTATTAAAAAAAAAACACACACTTTTTTCTCATTCACACTCACTTTTGGTATACGTGGTTAGCACGCTAACCCCTACACCAAGCCCCGAGGGCCGAAAAAAATAATTAATTACCCTTATGTTCAGTGCCGGATATCCATTAGGCGGAGTAGGCGATCGTCTATGCCCGCCCCCACACAATTATAATTAGGAAAAAAAAATTTTCGGCATAGTGGGATTTAAAAAAAAAGAAGGTAAAATGGAAAAATTTATTGCAGGTCGGCAAAAATTTCGACTTTCTAAAAAAAAGGTAAAATAATTCCCAACAAATGTTCCGCAGTGTGAGAGAAAATTTCCAAAAAATTTCGTGTCCCTAAAAAAAGGTAAAATAATTTCCACGGGCAAATGTTTCTCCGGAATTTCGAGACGACATTAGAGTGAATGTCGATAAAATAAAATAAATATTCTGGCTCAAAAAAAAAGTTTGTTTTCCTTTTCTTGTACAAATACATCCAAAGACCTCTTGAATTATTTCTAAAATGTGTTCAGAGCCACTCAAAATAATCCTAATCGGACTCGAATAATCTTTTTTTATTTTCACTGTGTCCCATCCCTTGAAGTGGAGACTCGCCTAATGTTTTGATTCGTTTCTTGTCCTGAATGATAAAATTTATTTTATTTATACTTGGAGTATGTTTTTTGTTTGTTTGTGAGCCAAGCGTCCCATGGCCCCCGGGAATTGAACCTAGAATCTCCAGCCTTTCCGGGGCATCAGTGTGCTATCCATTGCACCAGGCCACCGGACCCTCAACCTCTACCAACAAGGATAGGCTGGGGATCTTGGGTTCAATTCCCGGGGGCCATGGAGCGTCCACCAACGAAAAATATACAGTCTTATTAAAAAATTTATTTTTATTTCTATGGAATTGTATGAACTTGTTGTTTGTTAATGGACATATTTTTCTATTTTTGTTTTGTTTGTTGTTATTAGGGTCCGACCGAAACAAGATTTTCAGCCGAAACCGAAACCGAATATTCGGCCTCAACCTTAGTTTCGGTCGAAACCGTAACCAAAACCGAAACTTGTATTTCCTATAAAAAATTTGTATCATTTTACCTTTTTTTTTTTTTTTTGAAATTTTTTTTCCCCTGCCGTAAAAATCATTTATTTTAGGGAGACTAAAATTTTTTCTCCCTCAAGTGCAAATCATTTAACCTTTTTTTTTTTTTTTTTTGCATGCGCGTCTCACCCCCCCCCCCCCCCCCCCCCCCCCGGCCCCCCCCCCCCCCCCCCCCCGGCGCCTCCCATCTTTTCAAACTCAGGTTTCGGCCGGCCAAAAGTTTTGGCTACTTTTAGGCCGAAACCGACACGGCCCCATGATTTTTGGCCGAAACTGGCCGAAACCGTAACCGAAACCGAATATTCGGTCGGTTCCTAGTTGTTATTGTCTTTAAATTTGTATTTTGTTTGTTTGGACCTAGCCACCGAGGACTCGGTATCTCTAACTTGTATGGTAATGAAAAAGTTAAAAAAATTTTCTAATTTATACAATTTTTAACAAAAGACATTGATCTATAAAATGAGAAGAGAAACATTGCTCTAAAGCAGCGTTTTCCAAACTGTGAGGCGCGGACTAGTCTAAGGGGAGGCGCGAAAATTAGCCACCAAGACCAATTTTCCAAATTGCTAGTTTTATAAATAAAATAATAAATAAGAATAAATAAAAAAATATTTTTATATAAATTTTTATTTTTTAGCATTAAAAATTTTTGTTATTGTATTATTTGATAAAATGGGGAGGGGAGGAGGCGGCGTCATAAGATTAAATATTTTTAAGGGAGGCGTGGTAACATAAAGAAAGTATGGAAACCACTGCTCCAAAGATTTAGAGAGAAAGCGATAGCTATAAATTCTCTACTACTCGTAGCTATTTGGATTAATAAATTCACTTAGATTATGAGAGGATTAATCTATAATCAACGTTGTAATTATTATTTTGACGCGAAGTGTATTTTGACATTTCGAAATCTAAATGGGGCGTGTAGTGAGTTAGTGAAACGCCAAAATCTCTAATACTTAAGCCTATATTTAGATTAATCTGACATGAGGGAATGAAAGTGATTGATTAGTAAATTGATTACTCACATTCATTTGATTTGATATTTACCTTTTTTTTTTTACTAAGATATCATTTTAATAGATTGATAAAATGTTTTATGAAGGGATCTTTTTTATCGCTAAACCCTCAACAAAAACAATAAATTTATTGATAAAATATTTATTCTTTAATAAAACTAGGCGTGGGCAGCACCTATTTGGATCTTGTTCAATTTGGTGAAATAATATCAATTTCTTTCTATTAATAAATAAAAACCGACTGGCAACTAATCGAAGACATCACCTTCTTTGATTCGAAATTTTTTCTTTTAATAATGTTATTATTATTGATTTTCCTGAATAATAGAGCATCAATTTTAAGCTATAAAAAAGTTTGATGATCTTCCTAATTCATCCCTAGATAATATAAAAGCGAAAAGAAAAGGGATGGAAGCCGTATTTTGAGAGAGAGAGATAACATTAACCCTTATCTTGCCATTCTATAAACATTGATTTATGACACACTATTGTTAAAATTAATTTTTTATTAAAAAAAAAAAAATATGTAAGCAGTCGTTAGGGGTGTTTTCCAATTTAATATCTTTTACGAGTAACTCTGAATAACAAAAATTTTATTTACTAAGAGGATATTAATTAAAGAATGGAAAATGTTTGAGAACTTTTGAATTTATAAATTTGCATTTTAAATTGTTTCTATCAAGGGTGGCCAATCCGTGGCCTTGAATATCTCCCCCCCCCCCCCACGAATTCATCACACTTTAATAAAATATATTTATTTCACTTTTTTCACCTCAAAAAAATGTCTGTCTAAATCTAATACGGGAATATATAGGCTACTTACTCACAGGCACAATTAACCGCCCACCCAGTTTTTATTTTCTGAGGACACCCCGAATTTAATAATAAATTTTATTTCTTTGTAATATAATAATTATTAAATAAATTATTACCGTTATTTAATATTATTTTGACAGATGGAATAAACGTCATTTGATATACTTTGAGCATATAAATTTCGAAATTATAAGAATTTGTTGGGCGGTTAATTGTGCCGGGGAGTATTTTTATATACGGCCCGCTTAGTTATGATGCATTTCCAAAGTGGCCCTCAAGATCATTTGGGTTGGGTGCACTGGCGTCATTTTGGGGGAGGGAGGGGGATTTTGTCTCCCCCAAGGGCTCTGATTTTTATAAAATTTTATAGGTAGACCTATTATACTTAAAAAAAATATTTCAAAATATATCTACGAGTATATAAACTGTAGAAAATTAAACAATTAATTAAATTAAATATCTTTTAGCCAAAGCTAAAGCCCGGGCTTGGTGTAGTTGGTGGCGTGCCTACCCGCGAAGGGTTCGGATTAATGCAATTTTGTCGGGGGGGGGGGGCGGTTTTTTTTTTTGTAATTTTATTTAAGGACTTTGTCGGCATCTATGGCCATTTAGACCCCTTTCCTATTTATTTAAATTGATTGGTAACAAATTCAATTGAAATTAAAGAGCGGAAATCATAATTTCTTTAGATTACTAGTTTTTATAACTTTTTGAATTTCTTCTCGGGGGGGCGTCGCCCCCACCGCCCCCCCCCCCCTTTAATCCTCCCCTGGACCCCTGGACCCCAATATAGATAGATTCATAAATAACGGTTATCGTCAAGTCTTATATGGCCTATGTTGCCGAAAAGACTGTGTGAATGTGTGTGTGAGTGTGAATGAGAAAAAAGTGTGAATGTTTAAAAAAAAAAATTGAGTACCTATTTGTAAGTAAATTTTAAGAAAAAAAATGTTTGCCCCCTCCTCCAAGAAAAAGTTGTAAATGACGCCACTGGTTGGGTAGAGGTGGTTTCTATATTAATAAATCAATCTTGTGTGGAAAACTATCACTATAATGAAAGATGTAACGTCCAAGATTTCTGCTTCAAAAATTGGTCTCAACTGGGTAACTGTGGTACCAATGCTCACGGTCCATTTCTTTAGTATGGAAGGTACCATGAAACATCAACTAAAATTATAATCGTAAATAGGATCCGGAGCCAGAAGAAATTTTAATGACCGAGTCCAGGTTCTCCAAATTCTCTATGATCTATGACTCCAGGCTTCTATGACTGAATCTCTCCAGTTTATTAAAACAACAAACAAACTTGTAATTGAATTGTTTGATAATTGAGCTGCGAATCACGCATTGGTGGATGCTTGACACTAATAAAAAAAAATAAGGGAGCCTTTTATAAATTGACTTAGGACAATGCCAATTAGATATTGGCAGAAGATGAACCATGTTGTCTTAGTCATCTGACGTTCTTTTTTTCGGGCAGGGGTGGGCTGAGGCGTGCACATTACGCGTGCGCAGAATGCGTCCACTGGGACTTGGCGTGCGTAGATGGGGCGCGGCGGCAGCAGTCGGACGCCGAACGCGGCGTGCGTTGTATTCACGTTGAAATTTACGCGAGCTCTCTTCTCATCTTTTCTCATTGTTGCATTTGTACATTCAAATAACTGTTGTATTTGTGACTCTCAGTGGAAATCTACATCTAACATATAACAAGTGTTTTTTTTTCTTCCTGCCCATTGCAGAGAAAAGAGCGATGAAGTCACCGGCGCGACATCCACCTACACATCTAGCAGGGATGCTCCTACTCGTCTTCTTCGCACTCTCCATCACAGGTAAAACGAATTATATTTATTAACCCATAATACTAAATTTTCTCTTTTAATTCAAGCTCGATTTTTGATGCAATAAAAAAAGAAATTGTGGGAAAAATAATATTTGCTAAAATTTAAATTTAGTGGTCTATAATTTTTAAATATATGTTCAATTAAAGAAAAAATAAATATTTATTTATTTATTCTGTTTAATCAAAAAAAAAAGTACCTGGAGACTGAGCGATGCTTGTATTTTTTTTTTTTTTTTAATTTAGGCAAGAGAGAGATTTTTTTAAACATACACATTAGTAATTAGGATCCACTAAACACAGGCTAAAAACACTAAAAACAGGCACACCCTAAATATTTGTCCCAAAGGTGAGACGTAGATCTTGAGCGTACTATTTACGCATCACGGTGAGGCAGGCAATTATCTCCTCTGTTGCAAGCAACCTGAACAAACGATATCTGACAGAGGCAATAATGGTGGAGATGAGTCTATTCTCTCTCGCAAAGGGGGTGGGGGGGCCCTCGTCACGTTTATCTAATGTAATATACCTATAGAGCAATCGATTTCTTCTCCCGAAATATTTTATCAGAATATTCCACTGATCTATGAAAGAGGTAAAGGTCTCGCTATTTATGCTATGTATCGCTTCTCGTCCCGAGAAATGAAAGTTATTGCGGAAAAATGCTAAAATAGGCTATAAGATATTTTCTTAACACTACATTTTTGTGACCCAAACATATTTATTTGAAGAGAAAAACAAAATCTCGACATCGAATTTTTAACATAATCGCAATACTTTCTAATTTCTATTGCATATATAGGTAAAGAAAAAGTAATTAGTCTCTAAACCTAGTAATAATAAATTTTCATGTCAGCGAGGTGAATAGCTGAATCAATATGTAGTAGAAAATAAAAGGCCGAGCAGCTATATTTATTTCTTTATTTAAGAACTCACAGCGACGTTTCGGTCGACTATGCGACCATCTTCATGGCTAGGTTCAGTCACAGAAAGCTCTCTGTCAGAACTTAGGAGGGTTTTCTGTTGACTGAACTCTAGCCATGAAGATGGTCGCATAGTCGACCGAAACGTCGCTGTGGGTTCTTAAATAAAGAAATAAATATAGCTGCTCGGCCTTTTATTTTCTACTAAATAAATTTTCAATGTGCTATTTACTATTTTAATATTAGTGCAATTATTAAACGCGATGTTTTGAAAATTTATATTCTTTTTATTTATAATTTTCTCGCATCTGTTTTTACTTTCTCTTACCTATATGTATATGTTAATATACATATACATATTTATATGAGAGAAAGTATTGGATTCATGTCAAAAATTCGATGTCGAGATTTTGATGGATCTTCACGTTTTGAGGTCCCCTGAATCCAAAAAGTGGTTTTCGCGACATGGTCTGTCTGTCTGTGGTGTGTGTGTGTGTGCTGTGTGTGTGTGTGTGTGTGTGTGTGTCTGTCTGGGTTCAATTTAAAGCATGAAGGAGGTTGAAATTTTATATTTATCAGTTAGGCTCCTTTCTAGGGCGTGAAGATAAGCTTTTAATCAAAATCGGCCAAAAAGTACAAGTACTTTACTGATGCACTTTTTCAGTTTTTTTCGATTTTCCCCAAATTTTTTTTTTTTAAATTAACTATAGTTTATTTCAAGCAGTCGACATTTAAAATGCACGTTTGAAACTAAGGTGCTATGCGAAACTAAATATATCTCTTTTTTTTTTTTTTATAAAAAATATTAAAAACTCACCTCCCCCTTTTTTTAAAAATTTTATTTTTAGGGGGGGGGGGGGGGGGGGGGAAGAGGACGGCAGAAAAGGGGGGGAGCGGGGGTGGGTTCCCCGGGGGGGGGGGGGGGTTTGCCCCCCCAAAAAAAAACCCCCACTTGTTTTTTTAAAATTTCTCGTCACAAAAAATCTGGTGTGATCAGCACGGTGCACAACTTTCTCATACTGAAGGGTAAGAGAAAGTTGTGTGCTGTTCGCTAGTCACACCAGATTTTTATTAAATAAATTACTAAAAAAAAGGACTTTTTAATCCAAAAATAAGATTAGAGATTATTTTTGTTTGGGCTAATTATTATTTTATTTTATATTTAATCCCGGTTTCTTCATAACACTTCGTTAAAAAAAATAAAAAAAAAAAAAATACTGTGTAACAAGTTAATTACAAAAATTAAAATACTTTTTTATATTTCTCGTAAAAAAAGTGAAAGCTCATTTCTTTTCATATTTTTTTTTTCTTTTATAAAAATTATTTTAATATTTTCCCAGGCATAATTTTTATTTCCAAATAGAACCCTTGCTCATAATTATTTTTTAATTTGAGCCAACAAGGTTTCTTTTATGGAATTAATCATTATTATTATTATTATCCCAGTAGAAATTCACTCTCTGAAAATAATCGGGTTAATTAAAGCAAAGCGAGGTGATGTTGATCTATGGAGAAACCTTAAATAGAGAATGCTTATTTTAACAAACATCTATTAAGATATCCGATAAATCGGTCTCGATGAATATAGCAACAACGTATTTATGAATATAATCACAAACGATACTAATTTTATATCTTGAATTCTAATATATCTGCGGAAACTAAATATATCTCGAAACAAAGAAATCTGGTCCTTTTACATTTTCTTTAGTATTAAAATTTATTGAATGTGATGATCATTAGGTTTTTTCAATAAAAATATAATATACAGGAAAGACCTTATAATCAACATATTCCTGGTGAGTTTTCCTATTTGTTAATAATAAAATTTATATAGAGATAATCCATTCATTTTCTTTTTCATTTTAATAATGGATCCGTTTTTACATTGAAAATTAAATTTTTATTTGATGGTCTCAAATTTTTTCGCTCTTCAATAAGCATGTCGCGTTACAAGCCGCATGACGCTGCCAACCCATCGACGTCACAAGCCGGAATGACAAAAATAGGAAAGTTGAAATTTAATATATATGACGAATTATAAAAAAATAATTGTGAGATTTAATTATTCAATTTTTAAATTGATAAAATATAATTTTTAAAATAATTTTAAATGATTCAAATCTTCAATTGCTAAATAAATATTGTTCTCAGTTTTTAACATGCGTCTATTGATTTCTTATTATCATTCCCATTTTCCAATTATTAAGTTAAGATTAAAAACGCGATTTTAATACCCTTAATTGAATCATTTTCTGAAATTTTTCAGTTAAACGCCTACGATCCGAAAAAAAAGTTTCTCTTGCATCGTGGTTTCATTAAACCACACAATGATTTTTTTTTATTTCAATTTTGGTGAACTTTAATTAGGTCCTCAATCGTTTGCGATCATCCGGAAATATTTTGTTGATTTTGGCTCTTGAATCCTCAGGGGCAAAATGTATTTGTTCGCGTATGATGGATAACTCGTTGGGGAGGGAAGAAGTGACGCCCCCCACCTCTCCGACACCATCACGTACTTTTACACATTTCCTTTCCTATTTCCGTTCCATTTTATTCCTAAAGAATTCATATTCAATAAGAGTAATAATAGTAACAACCACAAGTGAAAGAAGTTTAAACTATAATGCTCGTAATAAAATTCTCTGACAAATCATTTATATTAAAAAACATTTTCTTTTGACTTTCAATTTTTATTTGAAAAATAGAGTTTAGCCTATAGAAGAAATTCGATGTTGAGATTTCAACGGCAATACACGCGTTCTAACAACTTGTAAGCAAGGGCGGATACAAGGGGGTGGGGTAAGAGGGTAATTACTCCTCCCCTCCCGAGATTTGAGAAAAATATTTTTTTTGGGAATAAAATTTTATTTTTAATATAAAATTTTAAAAATTATTACTTAAACATTTGATTTGTATATATGGTATATTCTGGTAAGAAAAAATTGTGTGCTGTGCGATTAGTCACACCAGATTACCTCCCCCTCCTCCTCCCGAGAAACTGCTCTTGCTTGTAAGTCCAAAAAGACCAGGAAGGGAAAATTTGACAGATGAAAAAATAATCCAAGTTGCGAGATTTATGTTGTATTCGTGAAAATTGTTTAGAATAAATTAGATACTTGGCCTCGGGCTTGGTGTAGTTGGCATCTGGCCTGCCTTTTATTTTAAGTTGCCGAAAAAATTCTGTTCATGTGTGTGTGAGTGTGAATGGGAAAAGTTTTTTTTTTTTTTTTTTTTTTTTTTTTTCAAAAAAATTAGATACTTGTACATTCGAGGGATTTCCCAGATATTAGAAATCTTATCCCCACTCTAAAACAAGTTTCCACCTCATCGAACCTCTCACCCAATCACAAGAGCCATAGTGCGCTAGTTACTTCCGTTAGATCCCGCCCAGGATTTTTTTTAGAGCGCACCGACTCCGCCTATCACCATTGCCTTGTCCTATTTTCTCTCGTCCTTTCTGACAGGGCTGGGGTGTCGGCAGAAAATATGCCGATACCAACACCAAGAAAAATTAAATACGGTTATACTGTAATTAAAATAGGCCTACTATATTTTTAGAATTATTTTATTTTATGCTGGCAGAGCAAAATTGCCGACACCGACACCTCTTATTTGCCAATACCACTGACACAGACATCCCAGCCCTGTTTTCTAATATGCTTTGACTAATACTTTTGTGATTTTCGTATAATTATTTATTAATATAAAGACTGATTAGTAGCTAAAAAAAGACTGCCGATAAGCAAATATATATAAACGAAATTTGTATGATATATTTTATAACAAAACAAAAAAATTTATTTTTCAACTTGTCATATTTCAAATACTTTCAATATTTTGCCTCATTTTCCGAAACAAATTACCAAACAAATTTTTTATTCTATTTTTTTCATCAAACAATAGCAAGTTCTCTAATTTTTATGAGAAAAAAGCAAAAGTTAAAAAAAAAAGTTGCTCATTTATTATATTTATGACATCTTTCTATTGACATTTAAAGCTGGATTTGTAACTGGGAGCATCTGCTTGTTATTCGAACCTGTGTCGAGTGTCCAGATCAGACATAAATACAGAACCCTTTGCTCTCGATTTATGCCTGGAAATTTTCTATTGATGCAAAAAAATATTTAAATAAAAATCATTATTTGGTCATTTATACTGTGACTTTCTTCAGGTAAATTTCAAATACAAATTACAAAGAGTCTTAATTCTTGATATCTACAATCTGAAGAGGTGTGATTTGCTTCTAAATTGTCCTTAAAGAAGAATAAAAACGATAAAACGCATAATTTATTCAAATAAACCACAGTTCCACCGAAAATTGTTCTAGGCCCTGTCAGTAGAGATCTCGCTTCTTGTTCTAAGGCCATTGTTTCCCTTCCCTGCCAGAGGGATAAAATAAATTATTTATTTAAATAATTTTAACTTGTAGCACTGTGGTAGAGTTTTTGTACGCATCCTCCAAAAAAATGAAGCTGGCCTAAATGGTCTCAGATGTCGTAAAAATCTTGAATAAAAAAAATATTTTGGCTCACCAATAATTTGAATAAATAAAAACGAATTAAAAATGGTCTAAGAATGTTGTGACTAACTTCATGGAAATGAGTGAAAATAGCGGGAAAATTTGAATCTAACTTCACAGAAATGCCGACAGATGACGCTGACGTCGCTGTATATAAAAAGGCAAGTAACGGACATGACAGTTAGTTCACTTGAGTCGGAGCAAGTGCACAGTACTTGATAACGGCTGCAGAATAAGCAGTCGAAACGTTGTACAGTATTTATATATTTTTAATAAATATTTAATAGAAAAATATGGTCTATAATTAAAAATTCTCCTAATAACATATTCTATTCCTTTAAGCCGATTAGAAATAATCCTAATTTAGCAAAATAAAAAAAAAAAAACGTTTCATTCATTCAGATAACATTTCTCGTATGTTATTTTTTTGTCATGCGGATAGTCCCCAATTAATTAATTACGAGGTACAGAATTAGTTTCATTCAACGAGGCGTATTTTTTTTTTTTAAGAGCAGCGGTTGATTAAGAAGATCGTGTCTTTTGTTTGGAAGTAATAAACACACACGCAAGATCCACAGGATCAAAACTACGACCAGGAGCTGGATGGCCTTGGCTTAATGAAATGACCATCCGGGTCATTCTGACAATTGACGGGGGGACCGTCCGAGTGCCTCTCAGCTGACTCAGCTCTCCCCTTCTCTCATCTGCTCTTCTCTTCCTTTATTATGCTCATAGATCACACTCCAGTTCTCTTAATTAGAGGCAAATCCCTCTGAGACATTTGATACCGTTTAAATAAACGTGTTGGATAAAAGACTCATATATATATTGATATATAACGAAGCCTGAAAATAGAAATCTATAAAAAATAATCTGTTTTCATGGAGATTAATCAATTCATAATTCTCTCACCTCGTTTAAATCATTATTAAATAAATATTTGATATATCATGTGAGGGACGAAAAGAGATAAAGTAAATATCAAGCGAAATTTGTATGATGACAATGGAATTTAATATTTACGAAACTATTGGTGATATGAAATTACTAACGTTTATCAAACATCTATCCTTTAATAAAATAAACTAATAAATAAAACAGAGTTATTTTTTATTGTAATAATTAATCTATTAGTTTCAAATAAATTTTTTTTTTTAAATAAAATGCAACTGCAAAAATCGATTGGGGAAATAAAGATTTTCCTATTTGTTACTTCAAAAAATAGACTTTTAAATTAGGGATGGAAAAGTCGACTCTGACTTTAGTCAAAAATCGATCTTTTACTGAAAATAATCGACTTTTTAGAATCGTGTAGAAACTCTTTCAAGTCGATTAGAATAGATTCTCACTGGCGACTTCGACTTTTTTTCGTACAATGCTTAGTATCCGATGGTAATATAGTTTGTAACGTAATTGATTTTCATCTTTCTTTTAAAACCTACACATAACACACCAATCAACACGTTTTCTAAGATCGATTAAATGAAAATATGTTACTTAACTCTATTTTTTAATGTTTTTAATTTTGATACTCAACTTTCTTATTTTATTTTAATGTTAGGTGCCATATCACGCGCAATTTCTGGATAGAATATTCTATTTAAAACAATATTTGTGTGAGTAGTATTTAATAAAATGTTTAAATACTTAATAAATGTTTTAAATAAATAAATAAATTTAAGACGAAGGGAAGTTGCTGTTGATGTCATGGAATGGAAGAGTACATGTACGGGTGCAGCAGTAATTAACATAACTTTAATAATATATAATTATTAATAATTAATACAAAGTAACGAGAGCCTTTGGGTGCCAAATGCCGAAAAGGAGACGTTTCGGACAAAATTTATTTCTCCATCCCCATTGTAGACTTATTATTCAATTGACAACAATTTTAATTAGCAGCAGCAGTAACAACTTTTTTTTTAACACTCGCACTTTTTTCCCATTCACACTCACACTCATACTTCACACAGTCTTTTCGACAACTTAGGCCATAGACCATCCATAAGACTTTAAATGATAACCGTATTTTATAATATACTAGCTGCGGTAGGGTTGCCTTCGGCAACCCTACCCCGCTACCCTGGCGGCGGCGTCTCGGGATATGACTAAGAGTTGTCCAGATAAATGTATTTTAATTAATTATGAAAAAGAGTTTTTATTTTTTATTTTAAATATTTGATTAATATATTTTTCAATTATTTACACCCTAAGGAAGCGTAATTTTAAATTTTATTAAAAACGAATGAAAAATAAATTTCAGGGGGGGGCAGGGGGGTGATTGAACTTTCTGAGGTCTAAAATACCATTTTTCAATTATTTACACCCTAAGAAAGCAACATTTTAAATTTTATTAAAATCGAATGAAAAATAAATTTTAGGGGGGTCAGGGGGGTGATTGAACTTTCTGATGTCTAAAATACCATTTTCCAATTATTTACACCCTAAGAAAGCGTCATTTTAAATTTTATTAAAATCGAATGAAAAATAAATTTTAGGGGGGTCAGGGGGGTGATTGAACTTTCTGATGTCTAAAATACCATTTTTCAATTATTTACACCCTAAGAAAGCGTCATTTTAAATTTTATTAAAATCGAATGAAAAATAAATTTTAGGGGGGTCAGGGGGGTGATTGAACTTTCTGATGTCTAAAATACCATTTTCCAATTATTTACACCCTAAGAAAGCGTCATTTTAAATTTTATTAAAATCGAATGAAAAATAAATTTTAGGGGGGTAGGGGGTGATTGAACTTTCTGATGTCTAAAATACCATTTTTCAATTATTTACACCCTAAGAAAGCGTCATTTTAAATTTTATTAAAATCGAATAAAAAATAAATTTTAGGGGGGTCAGGGGGGTGATTGAACTTTCTGATGTCTAAAATACCATTTTTCAATTATTTACACCCTAAGAAAGCGTCATTTTAAATTTTATTAAAATCGAATAAAAAATAAATTTTAGGGGGGTCAGGGGGGTGATTGAACTTTCTGATGTCTAAAATACCATTTTTCAATTATTTACACCCTAAGAAAGCAACATTTTAAATTTTATTAAAATCGAATAAAAAATAAATTTCAGGGGGGTCAGGGGGGTGATTGAACTTTCTGATGTCTAAAATACCATTTTTCAATTATTTACACCCTAAGAAAGCAACATTTTAAATTTTATTAAAATCGAATGAAAAATAAATTTCAGGGGGGGTCAGGGGGGTGATTGAACTTTCTGGGGTCTAAAATACCATTTTTCAATTATTTACACCCTAAGAAAGCAACATTTTAAATTTTATTAAAATCGAATGAAAAATAAATTTCAGGGGGGGTCAGGGGGGTGTTTGAACTTTCTGATGTCTAAAATACTATTTTTCAATTATTTACACCCTAAGAAAGTGTCAGTTTAAATTTTATTAAAATCGAATGAAAAATAAATTTTAGGGGGGTCAGGGGGGTGATTGAACTTTCTGATGTCTAAAATACCATTTTTCAATTATTTACACCCTAAGAAAGCGTCAGTTTAAATTTTATTAAAATCGAATGAAAAATAAATTTTAGGGGGGGTCAGGGGGTGATTGAACTTTCTGATGTCTAAAATACCATTTTTCAATTATTTACACCCTAAGAAAGCAACATTTTAAATTTTATTAAAATCGAATGAAAAATAAATTTCAGGGGGGGCAGGGGGGTGATTGAACTTTCTTATGTCTAAAATACCATTTTTCAATTATTTACACCCCTAAGAAAGCAACATTTTAAATTTTATTAAAATCGAATGAAAAATAAATTTCAGGGGGGGTCAGGGGGTGATTGAACTTTCTGGGGTCTAAAATACCATTTTTCAATTATTTACACCCTAAGAAAGCAACATTTTAAATTTTATTAAAATCGAATGAAAAATAAATTTCAGGGGGGGTCAGGGGGGTGATTGAACTTTCTGGGGTCTAAAATACCATTTTTCAATTATTTACACCCTAAGAAAGCGTCATTTTAAATTTTATTAAAATCGAATAAAAAATAAATTTTAGGGGGGGTCAGGGGGTGATTGAACTTTCTGGGGTCTAAAATACCATTTTTCAATTATTTACACCCTAAGAAAGCCACATTTTAAATTTTATTAAAATCGAATGAAAAATAAAAAAAATAAAATTTTAGGGGGGGGGTGGGGCGCAGAGCGGAAAAATCTTTTCAAATGTCGAATTGTTAGGGGGAGGAAGAGTTTTTATTTTTCATTTTAAAGATTTGATAAATATATTTTTCATAAAGCGAGTTAGATCCTGTTTTCCAATGCTTTGCTATGGGGTAATTGATAACCCCCAAAAAGGGGGGTTCCCTACCCCTAATTCGATATAATGATAGCCTAAAACCACCCCCGGAAAATTCCCTACCCATTAAAAAAACTCCATGAAAATCGGTCCAGTAGTTTCGGAGTCTATGCGTTACAAACAGACAGACAGACAGACAGACAGACAGACAGACAGACAGACAGACAGACAGACAGACAGACAGACAGACAGAGATTGTCTTTTATATAATAGTATAGATATTTATTTAGGGTGCAGGCATTCTTATTTAAGCCATTTGGTATCCAAATGACTTAAATAAAATCATCTGACTGCCTGGGACTTTTCGGCATTTGGCATCCAAAGACTCTTTAATTTGCTGCACACCTACTTGCTCTCTTCAACCCCGTAAATATATTTAATATTTACTCAGTTTCTCCTAAGAACGAGTTATAATTTTTTAAAAGTAAACTTTCAGAAATGATTAATCGATTCCGAGAATCGAAAAATATTAAATCGATTCTAAAATCGAAAATCGACTTTTAGGGCGCCTTTTTTATTCCTATTTTAAATTTGCTTCCAAAAAATTAAATAAAATCCATCAGAAAAAATATTTTTTAGAATGAAAAAACATATTAATTGTGTAGCGAATTCTTTACTTAATTGATGACCTAAATATTGAATGTATTTTAAATTGTTGTTGACTTATTTGATATTAGATCGAAAAAAAAGTGGAAGGGATAGCCTATCTTTTTCATTTCTCGGTCATTGACTTCATCAATATAAAACAATTAATTCCATATCCTCTCGTTTTTCATATTAATTATGCTGCTTTCATTTTATTAAAAATAAAAAAGTTTTAATATTCGGAATGCAATAATTATTAGCCCGAGGATACTATGCCAAAACCGTCAAACAAATTCCAATTTAAAAGCAAATAAATAAATAAAACTAAAAAATAAAATACAATCAGTGAAAAAACAAAATCACTATTAGGGTCCGACCGAAACAAGATTTTCAGCCGAAACCGAAACCGAATATTCGGCCTCAACCTTAGTTTCGGCCGAAACCGCCAAACCAACTTGTATTTCCTATAAAAAAATTTATATTTTTTTTTTTTTGAAATTTTTTTCCCCTCCGTGAAAATCATTTTACCTTTTTTTTAGGGAGACAAAAATTTTTTCTCCTTTAAGTGCAAATCATTTGATCTTTTTTTTTTTAAGACTTAAGTTTCGGCTACTTTTTGGCCGAAACCGAAACTACGGCCGAAACCATGATTTTTGGCCGAAACTGGCCGAAACCGTAACCGAAACCGAATATTCGGTCGGTTCCTAATCACTATTATATACAAGAGAAAAATTTTGAAATATAAATTTATTAAATTATAATTTATTTTAATTTATTCGTGCTTTATTGAGATATTTATTGCGATGATTTACCCAGTATTTTCACTAATATGACCTCAACTGCAGCCGACGCATTTTAAGAATTAATTAATTTACCTCTAATTCTTGTGAATTGATTCCGTTTTAAAAATATTCATCACCTGGGTACCATCGTCATTTAAGCCGAAAAGTGTATTTATAACTGCTTCTTAACATAACTGGTAACTATATGGAAACGATTTTCCAAGACTTTTTAATGATATTTAAATTATTTTATTTTTTTAAAACACTCGCACTTTTTTCTCATTCACACTCACACTCACACACACATTCACACAGTCTTTTCGGCAACTCAGGCCATATAAGACTTTTGAGGATAACCGTTATTTGAATATATATGTATTTGGGGTCCAGGCATTCTTATTTAAGCCATTTGATATCTAAATTATAAAATTAAATTTAGATGTGACGTGTCCAATTTTAGCTTTTATTTAAAGATCTTTTTTTGCCATTTAAGGCCAATTAAAACAGGTCCTTATTTTGAAAAAAAGGACGGGAAGCCAACCTCTGGTCCTTAGCACAAGAATATTTAGTAAAATAGAGTACAAATTAGGTTGAAAAGTGACCGTAGTCTTTAAATTGGATCTAGGAGACCTAGCTGGCAAGGAAATTAAATAAAAAATTTTATTTAATTGTTAATTACTTATTTTACTTTCTTTTACCCTATATATGAAATATATCGAGAGAAAGTATTGGATTCATATCAAAAATTCGATGTCGAGATTTTTTGCTTTCATTTCACTCCCATAATCAATTGGACCCTGTTATGCAATGGCGTGTCAAAGACCAAACATCGAGTTTTGAGAAAATCAACAATAAAGTTTTTTGTTTTCATTGGATTATATATAATTTTTCTTGTCAATTGTGCAAGTAACATTAAATATAAATTTTTTTAGGACATATTTCATAAAAAATACTATTAATTAAAGCATTTGAAACAATATTCCGTGTTTAACCCAATTTTGAATTTTTTCGTCTTTGACACACCATTGCATAACAGGGTCCAATTAACTTTTCAAGTAACTATTTCCTCAGAGCTCTTAGGTTCCCGAAATATCCAGGTCAGAAATTCAAATTACATTAAATTAAATTTCCTAAAACATTTTATTTAATTGAAATTATAAAATAATAAATAAAGGATGTAGGTAGGCAACTTGTGCTTTTAGCAAATTTACTTCATTTAAAACTAAGCAAAAAAAAAGAAGTAATTATTGAAGAAATGGAATTCTCAGAAATAAACTTACCGGTAATTGGTTTACCTTTTAGTGACCTTTTTATAATTTTTTTTTTTTTTTTTTTGCAAAAATTGAAAAAAAAGAGAGAAAAATAAATTGACGGAAATGAATCACAATGGAAAAAAAGAATCAAACCTTTTAGATAATTGAGTTTGTGGGAGGAGAGAGGGGGGGAGGGGGGAGGGTGTAGCAAAGGGAAATGATAAATTCTCAAATTATATTTAATAAATTTTAATTAATAGAAATGAATCGATTAATAATTGATAGATAGCTAAAACTTCTTTTTTTATGTGAAAGTCATCAATCCTAATTAGAAAGATAAGTGCGATCTGCTCTCTTATCAATAATGAGAAGAAATTCAAAAGCAGTCGACATTTAAGCAACAGGCTATTTTTATGTTTTCTTCACAACTTTCTTTCTTTTTCATTAATATTTAAATTTTATTTTATTGATATTATGGTGCGGATATAGAAAAACTAAAAAAAACAAATTTTGTACTTTCTCTTACCCTATATATGAAATATATATAAAGAGAAAGTATTGGAGGCGATCATGTCAAAAATTCGATGTTGAGATTTTGATGGTTTTGAGGTCCCCTGAGTCCAAAAAAGTGGGTCTCTGTAACGATTTTAAGCATGAAGGAATTGAGCTACCGGATTGAAATTTTATATATAAGTTAGGTACCCTCCCTGACACTCAAAATAGGCTTTTGAACAGAATAGACCAAAATGTTCTAGAATTTTATTGATGTACTTTTTCAGTTTTTTTTTCTTCTTTTTAATTTTCTCAAAATTTGCTCCGACATTTTGATTAAAATTTATAAATCAATTAGATGCTCTTTAAAAAGTATTTCAGTAAAATTTTTCGTGAAAATCGTTTGATATACCCTCTACTGATGTATTTCAGATTTTTCATATTCATTTTCCGGCTCTTCCTTCCATAGAGCCAATTTTAAATCCCTATGGGGATTTGCATGTTAATTTCGATTCAAAAGGGGGGTCCCCTTTAGAACTTTTTACACATTTTAAAAAGTTTTTTCAAATTCTTATGAAATTTTGTATTTATTTAGAATTCTCTATTGTGTTTAAAATATCCAAATATGAGATTAAAATTTTGAAAAATAATCAGAGTTTATTTCAAGCAGTCAACATTTAAAATACACAGAGCCTATGGGAATTTTGAAACAATTGACTTTTTTACTTATGAAATTCAAGTGGTCAAGTTAACTAAGGTGCTATGGGAAACTAAATATATCTTGACACAAAATATCTGCTGTGACAAGTACGGTGCCCAACTTTCTCTTACCTAAGGGTAAGAGAAAGTTGTGTGCTGTGCGCCATCACACCCGATTTTTTCTTTTAAGTGTAACTGTAGTTATTCAGTCCTCAAATTTTTCAAAAACACTATTTATGTGAGAATATACTATATAAAAAAATACCCACTCAAGAATTTAAAAAAGTTTGTTCCAATTAATAATGTAGTTTCTTTCATGGTGTAATGTTTTTGTTTAAAAAATAAATTTGATATCACACTTCTAGTTGATTAATTTTAATGGCAATGAGTTCATATCAGGTTTTAAAGATGTTAGAAAAAAAAACTAACCACGAGCGCATAATGAAATTTAATACTTAACCTACTTAACTATAGTTCGTAACTAACATGTTAAATAACTTCGATAAAATCCTCTAAAAGAAAAATGTCATTAAAAAGCTCTTTATTTTTATATCTAGATTCTGTAGGGAATGGAAACATATCTGAGATAAAAAAAAAACCAATAGAATGATATTTAAAATTTAGATCTTTTCGAGGATTCAAAATCTAATTACATGTAGGAGTTTATTAAATGGAGCACGGTGCTGAAAATCGGGGTAGATGACCCCCGATCGTTGAACGCCATCGAAATATTGTATTATCAAAAATAAAATTGAATTTAATAATAAATTTATAAAGTCAAATGGCCTCAGCAGTTGAAGGGAATTAAAAAAAAAATAAAAAAAATTCAATGGATGACTGTTTTTTTTTTTTTTTTTTTCCTTAATTTAAGGTCTTTTTCGGCATCTGGGGCAATTTAGGCCCAGTCCCTATTTATTTCAATTGATTATTCCAATATCCAATACCATTGAAATAAAATGAGCTTTGGAGCCAGAGTAATTAATGCCTGTTAGTGGCATCTACTCATTAGAGAAATGCAATGGTGAGACTGTCAAGAAGAATGAACAACACCCACCAAGATTATTAACGTGCACTGCCTATAGATGGGCGGCCTAGAGAAATAAGGCGGTTGAACATCTACTGGAAGCCAGTGATAAACGAATGTTTTTTTCTGTAATTTGTAAGGCCTATTTCCCTTATTAAATTCTTCTACTATTTTTGTGTATGCAATACATTTTCTCGCATACACATGGTAAAATGAAATAAGGGAATTGATCAGTTTGGTTGCCTATCTTCCGGCAACCAAGAATGAACAAACTTATATTCCATGCTAAATCTTTAGATAAATGCCTCAGTAAAAAATTTCTCTCTGAATCCGCCTCTATCAATTATATTTAACGAAATTTTTAATTTTATTGAAATTAATATTTCAAAAAATAGGCTTATTGAAACTAAATAATAAATAGGTAATAAATAGTAAATAGACCTACATATATATATATCTATATATACATTACATGTATATACAATAATTTTTTTAATTTTATTCTGTTTCTATACATACCTTTACCTTATGGTAAATTTAGTCAAAATGAATTCAGGTGTCAAATCATTCTTAGATAGAAAAAAATTCTATTTGCTCATCGCTTAGTAATTAAGTTTTGATTAGAGCCTTATCTCCTATTTCCTCTTTGACGACAAAAGGGTTTTTACAGAAAAAGCTATAGAGGGGGGGAGGGGGGGCTTTTAAAAGCTTCAAATAATCTCCAACCAAAATATTGAAGTTTATTCTCCATCATGACTATAATGGAATTAAAGTCATTTGAAGGGGATTCTTTTATTCGATTCTTCATTTTATAGCCACTAAACGGACAATACAATCAAATTCCATTTTATAATAATTAGAGAATCCTCTTGAAATGCTTGCTTGCTCTCAGAGAATAAGATCTCTCCAATTGCGCTCTATTTATTTGAGAAATATTTATATATTTCTTAGGATTAGGTAGATGTAGGCAGCCAGCAAGTGATAAAAAAAAAAAAACTATTTAATTATCATCGACGTTTCGGAATCACATCGATCCCATCTTCAGAGAGCAAAGTTTCTTAATCTTATTTTTCCCACCGCCACCTTTGAGATGTTTTTTTTTCTAGAGCCCCCCCCCCCCCCCCCCCATCTTAATTTTACTTACCAACTCTCCCGAATTTAAAACAGCAATTATATTTAAACGTGTAATATTATATTATAGTCGTAAGATAGGATATGATCCTTACCCTATTTCTGAGCTTAAAATGAAGAATTAAAGAATAATGTTTCAATGGGAGCAATTAAAACGCATACTTAGTTATATTGAGGAATATTTTTATTGATATTCAAAGCAAGGGCGTACTCAGGATCAAATCTAGAGAGGGGCAGATCGTGGTCGTCCAGGGGGGGGGCAGATCATGGTTGTCCAGATTGTGACATAACTTTTTTTTTTTATTTAGAGGGGAAAGGCCTTCGAATTAAGGGCAAAAAAACCCTCGAGTCCTAACGAGTCCCTGTCGCCATCGCCCTACCTAATTTTGTTTCGTTTCATCACTTTATAAACATATAATTTTTTTTCTTGCTTCTAGGGGGGGGGGTAGCTGCCCCATCCTGGCCCTCGCTGGGTACACCCATGATTCAAAAGACAAATTTATGACAACTAATGAGTAGGTTGAATGTTATGCATTTGAAGGAGTTTGTTAATATCAGGCTCGATTTTACTTAAAAACAACCGTAAGTTGTTAACATTGCAAAAATATTAATATTTACTTTACTTTAGTACGTTTTTGCCTTTTTAGAATATATTTTTCAATCTGCCCCCTTCTGCGTCATCTCAATGCCCCCTAATTTTCTCTAGGTCTTCTACTGTAATCCTCCCGAAAGTTATCGTTCTGAGCGACAAAAATTTATTCAATATTGGTTATCAATTTATTAATTTGAATAAATAAGAATGGATGGTTAATTTGTTTTGGTTCATACGTAACATCCTTTTCTTTTTATTACCGACCACATACCTTTAAATATTAAATTTGCTTAATTAAAATTTTAAATATTTATAAAGATTCTAAAAAATAAATTGGCTAATTGAAAGTGAATTAAATTATGAATCTTTGCGCTGTAGAATTCCAAAGATGTTTTTTATTTTTTCCAATAAATTTGAAATATGATAAAGATTAAATAAGCTTAATCCCTCTGAGGGCAGTTTAAAAAAAAAAAAACTTTTAAATGCCTCTCTATTACTCTTATCCATATTCATATACGAAAATAATTTATTAAATGAATTAAAAGGTAGAAAAATTATTGGCTTTTTTTGTAATAAATATTTGTAACTCTATTCAAATATATAGGGGCCTATTAATAGTTAAATTAACTTACTCTTTTTATCTCTTAATAGAAAAAAACTCCCTTTATTACTGGACAACGTTTATATTCAAGATGTAAAAAAGTCCTATCTATGTATTAGATTAAAAAACATTTTAATGTTTGATACAATTAATTGTAAACTATATGTTTTTTTACTTTCTATCTAGATACCTGTGGTTCTAGCTTGCTCATGAGAATTTGATTATCTTTTGAATTTCTCTCTAGAATTGATTTTTTTTTCACCCTTTGTGCTGATGGTTTTTGGTCTTGTTTAAAGGGATGGGTCCATCTGCTAAAAAGTCTCTTATCCCTGGACATCTGCTGCCTGCTCCAGTGATGCGTCCTTAATGACCAGCGACTTCGTGACTCTCTTTCTCTCTTTACTTTGACACACGTACACGCCACCATGCTACCTTTCCTCAATGCCGAATCGAATTCGACGGATGCATTTCTTTTTCTTTCTTACCCTTCAACTTCATTCGCGCCACTTGCCCTGAGCTTGTCACAGCTCTTTAAATTGCCAGGTTGGCAAAAAAGAAAATCTGGAATAATGAATAATCACACAAGAATAAAGAGTCCCAACACTCAAAATGAATTTATCATGAGAATAAAAATAGCTCTCTTGAAATTTAATACTAAAAAAGGCTTGACGTTAAAAAATGTGGAAAATTCAGCCTCATATTTTCTACTTTTTTTTTTACTTGCGACATTTTATATGTAATATGATAATTCTAATAAATTGTCCTTATGTAATGTTATAATTCTTTGATAGCGCCAAACAACTTTATGCAAAACAACGGACCTGGTAATATTTAAAAAAAAATTGAAAAGAATTAACGCGCAGAGGTATCCCTTATTTAAAGGTTTTTGTTTTTAATATATTGCGTTGTTAGATTGATTTATTGACGTGTGACAGTCGGAAAATGACGGACAGACAGAAACATACATACAACAAACTGGAGAGTGAGAGAGAGAGATATTGGCCATGTATAAATCATGATTTATGTAATTCCCGTAAATAGGTTTTTAAACAAAACCATTTCTCAAAAATTCATATAGCCCTAGACTTTGCTTGCATTGTTAATTGTTATTGGCTTTGCAAATTCAATTTTTGTTTTGTATCTTTTTTGCCAATACCATTTTTCACTTTTCACTAATATATTAATTAAATTATTTAGGGTGGATGCTTAATTGAACAGTGATGTTTTTGGTCATATTTAATTTGCAAGACTTCCTAATAAGAAGTCACAAGCAAATGAAATGTATTGATATACAGTATAATATATTCATGTTCAAACATGTTCCGCTTGTATTGAACAAAAACCACTCTGTCTCATGGAGGTCTTTAGAGCAGTGATTCTAAACCCCTGTGGCGCCAAATTTTAAAAATGTATTTACTAGGAACCAACCAAAGTTTCGATTTCGACCAGTTTCGGCCAAAAACCAGCCGAAACTTTGGTCTGGCCTAATCCTGGGCTTAAAAAAAAGATGAGATGAGACTCGGAATACTAAAAAAAAAAAAACGTCGAATGAGATTCGTACTTAAAAAAAAAAGTTCAAATGATTTCCAAGACGGAAAAGTTTAAAACAAGCTTCGGTTTCGGTCGCACCCTAGTATATACCTAATATAATGCTTTTTTTTTATTACGACTAAAGTTTAAATTAAAGAAAAGTACATCAAGCTCAAATTTCTCATTAAAAGTATTCTTATAATTAACTTGTAATTAATACCTTAATAAATGTACTGTTGTTTTTGTAGTACATATTATTTTATTTTACATTCATAATTATTATCATGATTTATAGGTAAGTAAACAACTTTTAGACTTATATTTATATGCCGCCAAATTTTGAAATCGTTAAAAGTGTGCCGCGACAAAAAAAAAGGTTGAGAATCACTGATCTAGAGGTTCCTGGTCCTCTTTCGCCGAATGTTAAAATTTATTTAAAATAAACAAATAATTGAATATTAAAATAAAATTATTCAAATTTTTGAAAAACAAAAATAATAAATATGGTAGGCCTACTTGTATTAAGCACATTTTCATATAATTTTAAAATCACGTAAAATGTTATTTAAATAGATTCTTATGTAAATTATCTCTAGAACTTCTCTTGAAATAGTTATCGCAATTACATTACAATCGATTTGACAAAATATCAGTTGAATACAGAATAGAGTAATTTAAATTCGATCTACAGATTGATGCAGATTAGTTGGCATATTTGCTCAAATCAATCCCACTGTTGTCTCTTTTTAGTTGGCAAGAGAATTTAAATGTAGGCAAGAAAATTTTATTTTAATTAGATGTCTGAAATCAGCTTGGGGAAAATGACCCTTTTCGTTTCCATCTCGTTACACCCCAGCTTGCTACCCGAATTAAAGTAAAACTTTTTTTTTTGTTTTTTCTTAAAAAAATAATAAACTATATGATTTTATTCAGAAACTTTTAATTTTTTAAAATGGTAAATATTAATTTAATACTTATTACTGAACAAGGGCGGATCAAGAGGAGTTTTCGGGGGGGGGGGGGGTAATATTTTTTGCCTGGTGTGACTGGTAGCACAGTACACAACTTTTTCTTACTTTGGGTAATTTAAAGTTGCATTCTGTTTACCATATTGAATTCGGAAGAAAAAGTCGCAAGAAAACAGCCATAGGGCCAGTTGATTGATATATGGGTAGATAGTTGACCTATAGTTAGTGTGTACTGCAGAAACCCTCTTCCAGGGAACAAACCCTCTTCAGTATTTAAGTTTTTGTGAAGCTAGGAATTTAATAAAGACACATAACTTATAAAAATTATTTAAAATAAAAATTGAAATTAATTTAAATAAATATTAATGAATTAAAATAATTAATTTAAAAAAAATTAATTTTTTTTTCCAAAATTTAAAAATTGCAATGCGTTACCATACATCTAGCAACCGGCTCAAAATAATCATAGGATTAAATGTATTTATTTATTTATGTATTAATGTATTTTTTCCACATGGAACGCATTATCATATTTTACATTAATTTATATGAGAAAAATTGTTTCTCATAACGAGTGTTTCGCTTTGCGAGTTTGATTCTGGAATGAATTATGCTCGTTAAGCGAGATTCCACTGTACTTTTGCATATTGAATAACTAAATAGAATTTTTTTAATAAATGACCAAAAGAAACGATTCAGTTTATCATATTTATTTTTACTCTCTTTTATAAAATAGATCAAAGAGAAGAATTGAATTGCAAATTGAAAATAACCAAAGATTCAGTGTAATTATAGTTTTGTGTTTTATTCGATATGTTTAATCAGCGTAATGAAAATCTAAGAGGCTATATATATAAAAATGAAAACCTGGATAAAATTGCAATTAAAAAAGATTAAATGGAATAAGAAAACTTCTAAACAAATAAGATCAAACAAATTCTCGAAATTCTTCTGGACCTCTCTATTTCAATCTGTTAACAATTCAATCGTTTATTCAAGCATCTTTTCAAGATAGATTTTGGCATAATAAATTTTCTTTCTTGAATTTTGAGTTATAATTAGTCTCTCCAGATGAAATCAACGACACAGTGTGACCTTTTTTTTATTTATTAAATAACTTTTGAGGAGTTGACAAGGGAATGATAAATGTTTATTAATAAAATTTATTTTTTTAAACTTTTTTAAAATTAATGGTTTTATATGAATTTGATCATTTTATATTCAAATAATTTTCTTTTTGATTATCTTGTACTTCCAATCAATCGCAAAAGAGATTACAAAATTAATTAATCAAAAAACAATGAAGTGAATTTTTTTTTTCATTTAAGTAAAGGATTGGTAGCAAATTGAAAGAAATTATTGTCGCATGAGACTGGATGCGATTCCTTGATCTTTAGTAGACCAGAAGCTAATGCTCTATCCCTGAGCCACAGGTCAAGGGTGAAGTGAAATTTAATATGATTACTTTCTTTCTGGGAAATATTTTCACTATTATTACTTCTTGTTCTTAAATTTCTTTTATTCTCCCTCTCCCTGTTTTTATATAAAATTGATTGTAATAGCAAGAAAAGAAACGACTCTTATAAAAATCAATTGATATTTGATTTTTCTCTTACTCTGATCGGATCTATTTATTCTCTAATATTGATTTAACAAGACCGAAAATTATACTTTTGGATAAAAAATATTTGGCTTTAATTATGTGATTGTTTTGTTTTATTATTTTATGAATAACTGTTGATACGGCTCACTTGTACAGAACGAGGACCAGAGAGTGCATCTGGATCCAATTGAAGTTGCTGAGTGTTGTAAATTACCTTGGCAATATCGCGAGCGCGAATTCCCATCTGTTGGTTGGAAAATAAAACAGCCCCCCCCCTCCCCACCTCTTTTACGTGTTATGTGTTTTGGCAAAAGTAATTCAGTGAAGTAGCAACGTGCGAGCACACCGTGTGTACGAGAAGGGGGGGGAGGGGGCGGTTTCCTTTTTTATCGGATTGATAATCGATAACTGAGTGTCAAACGAACGACTGGTTTTTGGACATGCCCCAAAAAAAGGGCCTCAGTCTTCCCCTTCACGCCCACACCCTGCTTAATAACATGACAGCACGGAAGAGAAGGGCATAGGGGTAAACCCTCTGATCGCAATTGGAGGGTGTATTTAGGAAATAGTCATCCTGAAAAAATTGGAATTCCTTTATAAGATGTTTCGGTAAAAATATGATAATTGCCCCAGCCAGATTTTCTAAAATTGATACAAAATGAATATACCTCATTTATAAGTGAATTATTTAATAGTCTATATGGCCTCAGATGCTTCGATATAATATAAATATAATATAAACGTAAACTACAAATCAAAATGGTTAACGTTAGTCAGTGGCGTACGAGCTTAACCCGCGCCCGAGCTTAACCCCCCCCCCATTCGAAAACCATATAATATATGTAAAATATACAAAATTATTATATTACACTGGCACTAAATTTAAAATATATTTTCCAGAAATCAATTATAATAAAAATAAAAATTATCTAGCAATCTTTTGTTTTGCGGACCATTTGGCGCCCCTTTGTGAGTAGCGCCCGGGGCATGATGACCCCCCTGCCCCCACCCCATCGCTACTCCACTGGCGCTAGTCGAATTAACTAAATATCATTTCTTGTCACTCTTTGAATAAAGAATTATTTTTTAAATATTTTAATAATGAATTTTTTATGATGTCATCTACTCTATTAATGTCTCATTTATAATTTATGGATACAATCATGGGATTTATTATTATTAAATTATTATAATTCACTTCATATGACAAATCAAACTCAGAGATGAGGTGAATAAATAGTAGAGTATTTGCTGTTAATTACCGCATAAGCTTCAACTTCAGAGGTTCACTCATCTCTGCATTTGGAATTTCGATTATGTTATATCTTTCTGTTAATTTGATTACTAAACTCAAAATCCATATAATAATTAAAATTTCAATATTATTTCAATTCAATTATTATTTAATAATAAAATTATCTTTAGAAATTGGAAATTGGAGTTTATTTCCTGGTTTTTGAAATAAAGGGGGATGTTTCCATCTATAGGGAATATTTTCCTTATAAATAAAAATAAAAAAAAAAATTCAGAAACATGTCATTATATTTAGATTTAGTAACTTGAGGAATTCCTCCCTCCATTGACTCAAAATTCACGCATTAATCTTCGATGTACAGAAGAAATCTATTGCTGCATGAGAGTATGAAAGCACTTTTTATTAGTTTTACAAACTAAATTTTTTCACGTTTTTTAATCTGTAATTAAAAAAACAGAGATAAAAATAAATAGAGATAATAAGACTTGTTTGCTCTTTATATCCACTGATAGACACTAAAAATATTTCCCAAATGAACATCTCTCTTCTCTTTCTTCTTAATTAATTAAAGCATTTTATTAAACCTTAAAAAAAAGATGAAAAGTAAAAAAATAGTAGTTCCCTTTACTCAGAATGAACTTTAATTTAAGAGATACTTTTTCTCATCCATCAAAATCTTGAAGAAATATATTTCCGTCCCAAAAATTCCTACTTAAACTATAGACTTACTTCTTTTTAATTTATTATCCATCTCCTTTAAATCCTCTGATTAGTCATGACACTTCGAATATTACAAGAATGTAATAAACTCAAAATTCCTCTCCGTTTTCATTTGATTATAGCTTTTTAATTGGCGAGATTTTTTTTTCATAATTCCAATAAACTGAAAGATTTCTACTCGAATATTCCACCCCCTCAGATTAACACCCGAAATAAATCAAAGTCAAAGAAAATAATTACTTCGCCTCATATGTCAATTGAAGCCATTCATCGAAGTCAGCGAGGCAATTAAATTCGTGCATTTATTTACGCTCACTTTTTATAGATTTCATTATGAAAAGCCCTTTCAGTGATAAACTACCGAGAAGGAAATCCTATTAAAGTATTAATACTACAATCAATCGTCTTTTGTTGGGAAACATTTTTCAACAATGCTAGAGTAAGTTACTATAATTTTCGCTAGCATATAAATATTTTTCCACTATTTTAATATAGAAATGGTTTCTGCTTTCTCTCTTCTTGCCACGATATTCCTACATCCAAAACATATTTCATATTTAATTTTGATAAATGTTCCGCTTTATGAGACGCCCTGTACTGAGGAGGTACTTGCGAATGATAAAGTTCTTCACAAGAAATTGAAGTGAATTAAAAAGATTATAGCTCTCTTAAAAAAAAAAAAAAGTAGCGTTTTGATTTTGATTTTCTTTACTAATGTCGAATAATAAATTTAGAATAATATGAAAAAAAATCAAAGGATTAATAAATTTTTCAAAAAAGAAAGAAAAAATAAATTTAATATTAATTATTCCACAAAGGTTCATTTTACCAGCATATACTGGGAATGTTTTAGCATTTCATGTCTTTTTTAGCTGCCCATTACAAATGTCACATTATACAAACCTACAATGTTGTATTATTCGGTCTCTGTTTCAAGAGCTCTTTTTGTATTCTCATCCCCTTCATGCCACCTGCCCTCACATCCAGGTCTTCTTTTATATCACGCACTCCCTATCCAGATTATTTTCTCTGATCAAAGCTTTCTTTATCATTAAAATTTCTCTTTCAAATTATCTTGAATTTCAATTTAATATTAATGAAAAAAAATCATTTTTATATTTTTTTTTTTTTTGTTAATGTAGGTAAATGTAACTTATATTTTTCTTTTCATTTGATTGTATAAAATAAATAAATAGCTTTTGTATGTGTCTTTATATTTGATTCCAATTAAACTGGATTTAATTGCTAACATTTCTAAATATTTTTCTCAGACTTAGGGCCGGTTTTTCATAAAAAAAATCGCTTGGAAAAATGCCCAACTTATTTGAGATAAAGTTAGAATTCACTCCTACTCTCTTAAACAACTTATCTTTCTTTTCTAACCATGGATATTCCTCTTGGATCATAATATACTAACACAGTAAAAAGAGGGCGGATAAGACCCTATGTACCAACTTAATTTTAATAAATAAATAATAATAGACAAAAAAATCTGGTTTTTATTGAGCTTAATCACATCAGATTTTGTCTAAAATTTTTCAAATTATAATGAGGAAGAGGATTTGAAGCAAAATGAAAAGAGACACTGTTATAGAATAACACCAGAGGTTGTAAGAGAAAACTTGCTGGCCTTGTATACCAAGAGTTGCGGGTTCGGGTCCCAGGCAGTCGATGATTTTATTTAAGCCATTTGGTATGCCTATGTTGCTGAAAAAACTGTGTAAACGTGTGGGTGAGTGTGAATGAGAAAAAAATGTGTGTTAAAAAAAATATATATATACGTGTATATCGACGGTGTCTAAATATATCTCGACACACAAAAATCTGGTATGACATCACAGAACAAAGGATAAGAGAAAGTTGTGTGCTGTGCGACCAGACCAGTCAAACCAGATTTTTTTAAATTTGAAATGCTAGCTAGCATTTCGAAGAAAATTCAGAAGTAAAATAAAAAATTAGGCTTATTTAAAGATGAAAAATCTTTCATTTTTATCTCTTGTTTTGATATTACCAATAAATTTCTTTAAAAAAATATTTATGCTCACCTTACTTTTAGTTGAATTTAATTCCAAAATGGCGTTGATTGTTTTTATATCAAATAAAAAAAAAACGGGTTATTATCCTTTTCTGATAAAACCCATTAGTATATTTATCACATGTTATTTTAGTTAAATAAATAGATAAATTGAGAGTGGAACCAATACAATCAATTACCAATACCATCATTAATACAATAATTAAAAAAAAAGTAAAAAGGTTTCAATTTCACTGTTATTTTATTCAAAAGATAAATTTAATGAATAAATGAAAAAAATAAGATTATTATAAAAATTATTTGTAAATTTGCATTTCCGATATTGCTTATTATTATTCAGCCAAGAGGTAAATAATAAAAAGTAATTCTTTTTTACATGATCTAATATTATAATCCTTTTATTTTAAGTTGAAATATTAATATTTTTTTTTCTTTTCAAGTAAAATACATTATTATAAAAAAAAGTCATGTGAATGCAAATTCGTAAAAATAACTTTGAATCTGTTTTAATTTGAATCCTTATGTCTTTAAAAAAAAAGAACCCAAGGAAAGCAATCTACTTAAACCAACGTTTATTCTTTTCATTTTACTTAATTGTGACCTATCAAACAGAAGGACCTAAATTTCTCTATTTAAAAAAAAATGTTGGAATCTAATTATATATCTTTTAGAATAAATGAATAAAATTCAGATTGTTATAGTGATTGCAAACCATTTTTTTGTTTTTTAGTTCTTTTTCGGTATCTGAGACCATTTAGATCTCTTCCTTATTTAGTCAAATTGGTAGCCATTATAAAAAGTTTTATCACTAAAGACGGTTACATTTAGAACAAGAAGTGACCCTTGCCTGTTTTTTAAGAGACTTATAAACAATTATAGGATATAATGATGTTTGATTTATTGACACTAGCTAGAAATCGGCTATGAAGTAGAGTAGCGTCCTTTCAAAAAGATAAGAAAAACAAATCCTTCGAAAAGGATAGCGATCCTATCCTAGATTCAGAGTTCAAAAATGATTTGATCCTGATTCGTTAAATTCTGGATCGAATCGGATTTTCGGTTTTAAATCCAAAAGGATCGCGCGATCCTGCCCATCCCTGGCCACAAACAGTGGGCGCGAAGAAATTTTTGTGGATCGCTTAATTCAAGCAAATTTATTTAACAATAAAAAGAGTCTATAACAAGAAAGTTTTTATTTACATAGAGGCTTATTTCTTGACTGTTCTCTATCTCTCTTTATTAATCTTGTCTTTTAAGGGGGGTTCAGGAGCGACGTCTAAACGAACTTTAAAAAAAAAAAAACTAGACTATTATGAGAAATTTTTCAATGCGGTTTTTTTTTAAATGAATTAAATTCATAAGAGATTATTGGGACATCGAGCTATAATTTTTTTAATGACTTATTAAAAAATTATCGTAATTAATTTTTTTGTTTTTTTTTTCTTAAAAAACATTCACACTTTTTTCATTCACACTCACACGCACACACACATTCACACAGTCTTTTCGGCAACTCAGGCCATTTAAGACTTTAGACGATAACCGTTGTAATTAATATATATATATATTGGGGGTTCAGGCATTTCTATTTAAGCCATCTGGTATCCAAATGGCTTAAATAAAATAATCGAACTGCCTGGGTCCGAACCCGCGACGTTTGGTATAGGAAGTAGGCACGCTACCTACTACGCCACACCCGGGGGCAATTTTTTTGTTATCAAGCAAATACAAAAAAACAATCAGTCCAAATAATCTTTAATTTTTTTTTAAATTTTTTATTGTTATTATTAATCACGTATTAATTAAGAAATTTTTAAAATAAACTTAGATGATTTATTTAAAAATCAACTGTCAAACTAGTTCAGGATTCTTGCAATAGATGGCAGGCTAGTCTAATAAACGATGCCCTTTTAGCCTATATCTTGCCTATATTTATATATTTTTATGCTTTTATAAAAGATACATAATATATAATAATATTTATAAAGTATTTATTATTAAAAGATCAATGAAAATCAACCAAATGCATTAAATATTATTAGCTACCATTCTGACATCTCTTGGCAAATTTTTGAATTACCTGATTTTTGGGCATACTTTTTATGACACACTACGCCATCTTATCGGTAAAAACATGTGTAACCACTTCGCTCCCTAGGCTCCTTAAAATCAGGATCTTGACAGATTTCATTAAGAAAATTTTTGTGAATCAAATTTTAAAAAAAGGAAGAAACTAAATTTAATTTATAATAATACTTTTTAGTAATTTAATTCTTTGAAATCCTCTTTCCATAAATGACCACTTAATGTCTGATCATATTTAGGTGTTTATTGACATTCGGAACCGAGAGATATTCATGATCCATCGTCGTTGCCAGGCCATTGCCATTATCGAAGCATTATCTTCTCCATCATTACCATTACCGGCCTTTACTATTACCGATCCATTATCATTTCCCATTTCCTAGTCCATAATAAAACTTAGTGATATTTTAGATGAAAATTTCTAATTAGTATATTAATTCAACTTGTAATAATGCAAATTGCAATTGTCTAAGTTTCATAACAAAAAAAAAAAAAATGTTCGTTTTATACATAAAAGGAGAAAATGTTTAAGCTTAATTAAATCTCTCTGGCTCTCTCTATATTTGGAAATTAAAATTATAAAATGATTACACCTCCAAAATGTTAGCAAATACAAATAAGAAATTTTTATTATATAACCTCCATTTAATTTTATGTTTGTAAATTTCGTTAAATTAACACGCGATTAGATTATAATGAAGCTCGGATATTAATTAAATGAAAGTTGAATGTCTAGAAAAGAAATAGATTTAATTAGAGCTAATTGGCTATTTTAGGAGGTTATTATGTATTTGGGGATGAATTTAATCTTTTGAAAATGTACTCAGGTGGCTCACAATGGAAAGGCCCTGGCTGCGCTTTAACGCCTCTCTCTTTCTCTCTTGTTCAAACATAAAGAGTTGGTCCTCCCTCTTGTTAATGACAAAACAACGGAGATCGCTCATTTATCCTGTCCTGATACCCAAACCTGATCCTGATCCTACAGGATACCTCCTGCCTCCGTTTCCATTCTGATGGACACAAATCACAAATGTCGGCTCGACCAAAATGAATGATTGTCAATTTATCACCTCTGGGCTTGCTATTCATAATAATCATTGCCTAACATAAATTATCAAATATTTTACTAGACATTAAATTTAAAAGATCTATAAAAATTCCTTTTGATTGTTCAGATTATCTCTTTATTTTTTGAATGGAGAGAGAAAGGGAATAAAAGTAAAGTTGCTCAGTTTGTCTTCTGTGTGGTTTAAGTTACTCGCTATCAAGTTCAGAGAAAACACCAAGAAACTTTCTAAATAACTTCTAATAAATAATTAATTAGCCTTTAAGTGAAGTTTTGAATATTTCTTTAATAAAAACAAGGTATACTCATTTTTTAATTATTACATTAAAAAGAAAATATTAAAACAAGTTTAAATTACTTTAAAAAAAAACTTCTTAAAAATACCGGCTAGGATAATTTTAAAGAAAAATCATTTTAATTAACTCTTTGATTAAATTTTTTGTTTGGTAATTTTTTTAATTATATTTTATTAGGTTAATATCAAACTTGCCCTATTTCTCGTAGTCAAGTCAAGGCTCTAGCCCAGAGGTCGCCAACCTTTTTTTAGAAATATCTTTAGAGGGGCCTATAGTTTCATATTCCAAAGGCCAGTTGTTCCCTTCGTGGCAAAATTGTGTCAATTAGGCCTGATATGAATAAATATGAACGAATAACGTAATATTTATAGAATTATTATACATTGCACATTTTACTTTCCCAATAACGTTTTTTTTTTTTATTAATTTTATTTAAGGTCTTTTTCCAGTAAAATTCTTAGTACTAATTGACAATCAGAGATTTTTTAAATAATAATTTTACATAATAAATATTTGTCATTGGGTTATAAATATTCCATTTGTAACTAATACACTTTCAATTGTTCTAACAAAAAATTTTTAATGACCTTATTAATGTTAATTAGACTTTAAAAATTTATGATATTAATTTATTTTAATGACAAAAACACTATTTAGATTGTTTGGGTTTGCTTATTCAATTAGGAGAATATTATTATTAGTATTTTCCTGTTATTAACCCAGCGATATTGGAAATTTGCCCAAGAGCGAGAAATAATCTCATTTTAATAATTTGAAAAAAGTCCTCCTTGTTTTTTTTTTTTTTTTTTTTTAACATTCACACTTTTTTCTCATTCACACTCACACTCACACAGTCTTTTCGGCAATTTAGGCCAAGACTTTACGATAGCCGTCATATATGATAATACCGTATCTATTGGGGGTCCAGGCATTTCTATTCAAGCCATCTGGTATCCAAATGGCTCCTTGTTGTTATATAATAATAACGTTATTTTGAAATTTTGCTCATTTTTTTATTTTTTAATGGGAGAATTCTGAAGTTGTTTATTTTTAATAGCTTGGACAAATGGTCAATCAAAATTAAATAAATAGGGACGGGGGGAAATATGGCCGATAAAGTGTTTAAAATTGCGGGGCCCCTAAAAAGTCCATAGGCGATTGCCTCCTCCACCAATCAGGCAATGGTTGAAATAGACTTATTTTATTACATATTGGCATATTGATACAGATATTTTAATTTTTGCATAATCAAAATGCGGCCATCGCAAAATCTTTCTTAAAGCATAAAAGACTGTTCGGTTGAGAAAGAAAATAATAGTCTTTTTTAAAACAAAGCAATAGGGTGTGAATTTTAATTCATTAACTTTAATGATTATTTGTTAAACATTGAAACTTTGAAGTGTTGTATTAATAGTAGGTCTATTTGCTAAAGTGCTTCTTCATTATAATGTAGGGCCTACTTATAAATTCAAGCTTCTCTCTTTAACCGCAGAAATGCGGACACTGTTATCCTCTTGAACAGCAAAGAGCTTTAATTTTATGTCATCTTTCGATCGACAACTCCCCCTCCCCTCTCCCGGTGACAAAAGTTTTATTGCAAATATCTAAAACATGAATTCGCACCGAATGTTATTCTGATGGCTTCCTTTAAAAGGGATGGCATCAAAACGATCCTAATAAAGATTTTCCGTTTTGCAAACGATGTGGTGGTGGTGGTAATGTTGTAACAGAGGGATGTGTTGGTGGTTGAGTGGGGCATTTGCCTCACCTCTCATGATAAGAGGAGAGGGAGGGAATTTGAGGTCTGTTTCAATCAGCTTCATAAACGTTGGCTTCTTGACACCTGGCGACCACAAGTAGAGTTTGGTAACATATTCCATCTCTTCTCATCAGACGTTATGTGTCAAGCCCCATTGCTATAATACAGCGGGAAAAGTTGTCATCTCAGTTAGGCTTATAGTTTATTAATATCTAAAACTTTTTTAATTAATCTATTGTCTTCGGGTTAGTTAAATTTATTTTATGAATATTTTCTTCGTAAAAGACTATCTATAATATATAGTCTACTATTTAAATATTAATTTCTAATTGAAAAGAACATTAAACTGAAGAAAGAATTAAACGTTCCTAACTTTTAAATTTCATATTTTTATTCAACGTTTTGCATAATTTATTAATCACAACATTCCACAATTTCATTTTATAATTAAAAAAAAAAACCTTATAAAAATTTTTTTTAAGTTGAAAAAATGAATAATATTCCTCTCTCTTTATTTCAAATAAGAGAAAGTAAAAATGTTGTTTTCACCTTGCCTAACTACGTATACCTATAAAAAAAATTTTTACTTACTTCTTCTTCTTCCTTCGCCTTAATTCCGCGGTGCGGGGTCGACGGAATGATTTGTCATCCATGGGTTTTTGCTACCGGGAAGGAATAGAACAGGCCGGCCCCTCGAACGGCCTGACGCCTTTCAGGGGCGCCGGAACGAATTCGAATCAGGGGGGGGCAAAAATTTTTTTTTAGAAAATTAAAATAATTCAAATAGTATAAAACAAAAACAAATCTACTATAAAGCTTTAAAAATTTTAAATAAAATCACAATTTTAATAAAATTAAAATTTTAAAAAAATTTGATAGTGATTTTATCAAAAAGTTTTATAGGCTCTATTTATACTATTTGAAGGAAATAAATATTTTTAATTTTCTTCTTTTAATTCAATATAAAATGTTTTTAGAAATTAGAAATACAATAGGGTCTATATAAAATATTTTGGAAAAAAAAAATGAATTTCTTACTCTTAATAAATTAATTTAAAAGATTTTATTTTTCAAAAGTAAAAATGTATCATTAAAAAAAAAATGAAATAAAAGAAGAAATTTTGCCCCCCTCTGCCCCCTCCTAAAAGATACCAGGGGGGCAATGTACCCTTGTCGCCCAGTTTCGGCGCCTATGACGCCTTTTGAAAATATAGAAGGGAAGCGACTGTCATGCAAAGAACAGAAGTACTGCCAGTCCCAGCTAGGGCAGCTCGTGGTCGCCATCCACGTACCCACAAGGTGTGAGCCCCTGAGGAAAAATATTTTTACTTACTCTTACTTTTAGATATGAATTGTGTGTCTTTGTGGCGGGAGGCGAAAGGGGTTTCCAATGATAGATAATATCTCTAGACTTTTACCTTCGGAAACTACGTTGATAATATAATTTCCATAATCTAATCGAGGGAATGTGAAATTGTGTGCTGTGCAGGCAGTCTCTCCAGATTTTTTTCTTACTCTAGAGATGGAACTTTATAATTGATGAAGATAAAATAACTACCACTTTTTATACATTTTTTTTATCAATAAAAATTTTAGATATTAAAATGATCTCATTTCACATTTATTATTTATTATTATTCAAATATTCTCTTTCATTTTCAAATTATTATTCAAATATCTTTCTCCAGTAATAAAATGTACGGTTTTTTTCTGAATAGAAAAGAGATGATATAAAAATTATTAAAAAATAAAATATTTATTAAGTAGAATAAAACGGAAATAGTATTTCAATATAGGTAATATTTTATACCCTGGTTTCCGCAATCAATATCTTTTTTATTAAATAATATTGTAGACCTATGTACTTTAAAACCTACTAACGTTTTGTAAGATTAATGCCAATATTTTTTTATAAGCCTTTTTTTTTCAAACACTCTCACTTTTTTCCCACTCACACTCATGCACACTGTCTTTTCGGCAACTTAGGCTATATAAGACTTTAAACGATAACCGTTTTTTCATAATATATATATTTGTGGTCCAGGCATTCTTTTTTAAGCCATTTGGTACCCAAATAGCTTAAATAAAATCATCGAACTGCCAAACCCGCGATTCTTGGTATACAAGGGCAGGCGCGCTACTAACTACACCAAGCCCGAGGGTTCATATAGGAATCTGGGTCCATGTAGGACAGAATCTTTTATTAATTTTATTTTATTTTATTTACGGAAAGCGTTATTTGAAATTTCCTATATTTTTCTTACCAAAAATTTAAAGGTATAAAAAAAGTTTTCTAATCAATGTAATTAGAGTTATAATTCAACTTTAGAACAAATAATTTAAAAATTTACTTTCAGTAATCATTTACTCTTTTTCGCTTTTTTTCGAAGAAAAAGAGTATGGTCCAGATCGTTTAAATTCCCTTTACTGTATTTAATTCGCATTTATCATTTTATTCTGGAAGTTTTAATCACGCTTAATTCTTTTGCATGGGGACTCTAATTATTTTCTCTGCACAATTTTATGGAATTCAGAGAAAGAAGACCTTGCAGATGAAACGGAAAAGGCTTTTCAATGTCTCTGTCGTCTCTCGTCTGTGTGTGGGTGTATACAAACACATACACCTCATTTTATATCAAGTTATAAAATGTCATAATCCCCGCGCTGGCCATAGCCTTTGGCCCTAAATCGAATCAACATTGACGCTTTCGCCTTTTGTTTAAATAACTCGCATTTTATATATTGGAATTGGATCGGAAATAAAAATGCCAAGCCATGACCAGGGGAGAGGGGAGGCTCTGACCGATTTGCATTTACTAACTAAAACAAACGCAGCCCTTTGGCCCAACTCCCTTTAATTATAGAAATGGAGAGAGAGAGACCATATTCGGATAAAATTATAATTCTTCGAAAAAACATTTTTCTAATAAATCCAAACGGATTAAATAAAAAAAATGAATAATGATTAATAATGAAAAAGTTTAAATTATTTCTTGCAATATTTTCTCTTTCAATTAATTTATACAAACAATACAACTATAATTGGTTAAATAAAATATAGTCTACACTATACGGAGAGAGGCAGAGCAAATGAGAAGCAAATCTTTTTGTGAATCATAAACACAATTTAAATAATAAAAACTAGTTCACCATGCTTTGATATGAAAATTAGGTCTATATTAGACCCTTGACCTTAGAGCAGGCATGTCAAACACGAGGCTCGCCATTACATAGATTGCGGCCCGCCGAGACGTTTAAAAAACAAAGAAACATTGAGTCTAATAAATACACAATATAATCAATTAGAAGAGGAAAGGGACGGGAGCCTTCCCGGGAACACAGTCAGGTGAAATAAAAAGCTTTATATTTCGTTGCCGACTTTTCGGGTGCTAGTCTCAGTCATCCTCTGGACAAGTAAAATTGTCAAGTACAGGTTACAGGTTTTATTGACAATTTTGCTTGCCCTAACTGCGACTAGCACCCGAAACGTCAGCAACTAAATATAAAGCTGCTGTTCCTGGGAAGGCTCCCGTCCCTTTCTTCCAATTGATTATATTTATTAGACTCAATGTTTTTTTTTTTTTTTCTTTTCCAAAAACCGCAATCTATGTATTGGCGGGCCGCGTGTTTGACATGCCTGCTCTAAGATATTTTTACAATTTTGTCAGAGAGATTATTTTAAAATATTTTAGGCTATGCCAAAAACACCCAAAATACCAGACTTTATCTCAAAACAAATTCCATTAGAATATTCTCTTAATCCAAATAACTTATTCGTGCATGCTTTTTTTTAGTAGAACTCCACAATAAGATTGGCGTTCTATTCCATTTACTTTTTTTTTTTATCTCGCTTTTACAAAAATAATCGAAGAGATTAAAAGCAAGGGAAGAGTGCGAATGTATTATTAACCACCTTTTCGAGCGGTTGACTGAATAGATTAAACACAGGGCACTAACGAGCCTCGACCCCTGTCCGCCCCTGGACAAGAGCATTTGCATATAAAACTGGAGCCTGGAGCAAATGAATGTCGGACTAATGCCTGGTGTAGAACCTCCCTGTAGGGCATGCCTGCTGACTACTTGATGTACCTTGAGGACCAGCTAATTGTTTTAGAAATGGCGACATCGACTTGGAACTTGGGAGCAAACCAACCATGCCCTTTTTAATGGGCGGGGGTTCCTATTTCAATTGTCCTTCCCAGTTAATTAATCATCTTGTCCTTAATACTATTCCATCTCTCTTCTTTCTTTAAATGATTCTACCGTAAAATTAACAAACATTTGCCAAACGCTTTTTGGAATCTTTTCCTTTTCTAAAGAGTTTTTTATTTTCAAATTTAATAAGGCATTCATATAAATAAATAGTAAAATTAATTGTAGCCAACCTAAGGGGAAGTAACTTATCGGATAAGCTTTGGATTACTGAAATTTCTAAATAAAAATAAAAAAAATAATACATAATGAAATTTTATATTTATTGCATTTAAGAGGGTTCAGGAGCGACGTCTAAACGTACTTAAAAAAAAAAAACTAGACTATTATAAGGAATTTTTCAATGCGGTTTTTTTTTTTAAATGAATTAAATTCATAAGAGATTATTGGCACATCGAGCTATAATTTTTTTAATGACTTATTAAAAATTTATCGTAATTAATTTTTTGTTATCAAGCAAATACAAAAAAACAATCTGTCCCAATAATCTTTAATTTTTTTAAAATTTAAAAATGAATTTATTGTTATTATTAATCACATATTAATTAAGAAATTTTTAAAATAAGCTTAGATGATTTATTTAAAAACCAACTGTCAAATTAGTTCAGCATTCTTGCAATAGATGGCAGGATAGTCTATAGACGATATAGTATTAGCCTATATCAGGCCTATATTTATATATTTTTATGCTTTTATAAAAGATACGTAATGTATAATAACATTTATAAAGTATTTATTTTTAAAAGGTCAATGAAAATCAACCGAATTCTTTAAATATTATTAGCTACCATTCTGACATCTCTTGGCAAATTTTTGAATTACTTGATTTTTTGGGCATACTTTTTATAACCTACTACGCCATCTTATTGGGAAAAACTTGCGTAACACCTTCGCTCCCGAGCCCCCTTAAGGTCTCTAATAATATAATTATATAACAGGGGCGTATATAAGGGGGGGGGGGCGAGGGGGCCCGGGCCCCCCCCCCGAAATTTCCCAAACACATATACATATATAGGGATATACAGACATCAGCGCAACAAATTTTTCCGCAGGATGGAAAACTTTGGTTCCGCAAAGGAAAAAATGTTCCGCGAAAAATTTCGTGTGAAAAAAAATTTAGTTTAAAAAAAAAAAAAAATTTCCGCAGAAAAATTTTCACTTCGGGCCCCCCCCGAAAAAAAATTTCTATATACGCCCCTGTTATATAATATTAATAATAAATTTTTTCTTGAAATCGTAGCCAGAGAAGAAACACTATTTTTAACAGTTTTCTTTATTAAACAAGCCTGAAGATGATCCCAATGTATGATCGAAACTTCGCTTGTGTTTGTAATAAATAAATTCAGCCTGAAAAAGTTCAATTTTTCTTGGCTTTACACAATCTGTTGTTTACTGGCCATATTTTAATTTTAAATTTCAAAACTTGCCTTTTAAATAGGCATTTAAATCATCAGCTCTGGCAAGATTTTGCATAACTACAAGGCGTGCTTGATTAGTGGCGCCTCGCGTGTCGAAATCGTGCAGCAGTGGTCTGTTTAACTTCCAGGCTTCATTCTTATTATTCTTTTACACTTTATGTCTAGTACTATAGGGTCTTCAAAATTTATTACCTCTAATATTTAAAAAATTTGCTGAAAATTTAGCATTTTCTTTTAAAAGAAAGAGGTGTCGAGTAGACGAACACAAATGATAGTGATTATTTAATAATTAAAAATAAATGCGAACTAGCTGAATAAAAACCACGGGTTATTTTTTTTTGTTTGAGCTATCTGGAATTTGTAATATGATCGCAATACTTTCTCTCTAATAAATATTACATATGAGATAAGGGTATGTAAAAAACCCTCTTTTAAAATTTACTCTTGTAATTACAAAGCCTCTTCTTTGAGTTTTTTTGCCATTCATTTTCCTTTGATCCAATTCTGTTTGTTTTTTTAACATTAGCTAGAATAAAATTTAGAAAATCAATTATTAACTTCAATCCATACAAATTTGCATCCTTTTATTTTTACTTGACCGCACGGACACTTTTTTAAATTAAATAATAATACAAATTTTGACAAGGAAGTGTTAATAAAAAAAAAATTCAACAAGTTCTTGGGAATTAAATCAAGCAGATCACGCACAGTCAGCTTATGAATATTAATTTTTTCTTTTACTTTTTTCATCTTTTGGACATAGACATTTATGTTTTAGAAAATTTAGATACTAATTTCTTGCCTCCACTTAAAATGTTTGTTATAAAAAATCCTCGGTAGTAAAAAGTATATTTTCTATACATAGTATATTTAATTTAAAATATTTTTTCACTTACCCTAATATTTAATTCTGATTTTCTCTTTGTTTCAGGTAAGTTTTTTGGTCCTCGTCTAAGTTTCGCTACAAGTAAGCATAGTAGCTATTAAAATGAGTTTAATTAAAAGTTGATTTTGTAATCTTTTAAATTAAAGTATATAAAGTGTGATTTTATCAATCGATCCTATTTTCCCTCCTGAACAGTAGAGAATTTTTTGGGTCTAGGAGTTTAGACGATGCGGATTCTTTAAAATGTATATTCTCATTTGCCCTTGCAATCTTTTGAAGCACACTTTACTCTTGTACTTCATATGAAAGATAGGTGAAATGGTTGTCATGGTAACAAAATATAAATATTTTCCCATATTTATAAACTTTACATCGGCCCCCGTGTTTGGCCATGGGGGGGGACAGCTCTATGGGAAGAATGTTTATAAGTTTTTAGTTGTCTGATATGTGGCTAGATGGCAATACTAGACTAGTTAAAAATTTATCCTGTAGAGTTCGTTCCATTCGCCAACAAAATAACATTGTTTCATGAGTTTAATAACAAATAAAAAAAAACATTATAAATTTGAATTAAATAAAATTGTAACGTGCCCTACTCAATTAATCACACGCAATTATTGCCCTTTAATATGCCCTAAGTGTTTAAAAAATGGGAAAGAAAGAAGTAAGTTCTTAATTTGCTGCTCTTATAATTAAATTTAATTATAATTTTTTTACAATTTTCAATAAATTTTTTTAACACTAATTTCTTTTTTTTTTTCATTTACTGTTCATTTTCAAATAATTGTTTTAATCTTTTTTTTATTTTATCATACCGATGAACATATATATTAATATCAAGGGCGGATACAGGGGGGGGGGTAAAGGCGGTAATTACCCCCCCCCCTGTATCCACCCTTCATCGGTATCATACCGATGAACATATATATTAATATCAAGGGCGGATACAGGGGGGGTAATTACCCCCCTTCCTTTTTAATATATATGTTCATCGGTATGATAAAATATGGTAAAGGCGGTAATTACCCCCCCCCCCGAGATTTGAAAAAAAAAAAACAACTTTTTTTCGAAAATAAATTTATTTTTAATGAAAAATTTTAAAAACTAATACTTAAAAGTTTGATTTGTATTTATATTCTGGCAAACAAGTACAGAATGCTCCTTTAAATTACCGAAATAAAGAAAAAATTGCGTGCTGTGCGACCAGTCACATCAGATTACCCCCTCTCCCCGAGAAACACCTCTGGATCCGCCCTTATTAATATACAGAAAATATTGAATAAATATCAAAAATTCAATACGGATTGGACGAGATTTTTCCTGTGCAACTATCACTCCAGTATTTGAAACAAATTAAATTTTTCGTGAGCAGTTTTTTTTTTTTTTTTTTTTTAAATTAAGGACTTTTTCGGCATCTAAGGCCATTTAGACCCCTTCCCTATTAAGTTCAAATGATTAGTAGCCAATTCAAATTAAATAAATTTTTCTCGCTTGGGACGGGACGCGAACGCGGGACCTTAGGCACGAGAAGCTAATGTCTTCTCTCTGAGCCACGGGTCTCCCGCGCAAAATAATAGGTCGACACGCGTATAGAGGGCGCTAAACTTATAAACAATTTTTAACCTGGAGCTGTCCCATCTTGATTGTATGATCTGTGTGTTTGGCGTAGTAGGTAGCGTGCCTACCTCCTATACCAAACGTCGCGGGTTCGGACCCAGGCAGTCCGATGATTTTATTTAAACCATTTGGATACCAGATGGCTTAAATAGAAATGCCTCAACCCACAATAGATTAATATATATTACAACGGTTATCGTCAAAGTCTTAAATGGCCTGAGTTGCCGAAAAGACTGTATGATGTGTGTGTGAGTGTGAGTGTGAATGAGAAAAAAGTGTGAATGTTTAAAAAAAAAAAAAAAAAAAAAACTTTACATCTGGATGTATGAATCAAAGCCTCATCTCTCGTCTGTTTATAAATAACTTAAAAAGGATTCTTTTTTGAAAAACTTTCATTATCTTATTATTATTATAAGGGCGTTTGTTTAAAACATCTCTTTAAAATTTTCTCTCCATTTAAGTGAATTTAAAATTATTAAATATTCATAGCCTATATATGCTAAATTATTATTATTATTTTTTTCATTTATTATAAAAAATGTGAAGTAATAAAAGGCCGGGTGTGGGCGCATGGCGCATTGCTTTAAATATGTAATTTTTTTAATAGGCTAAGCTTTCCCATTTGCAACTGAAAAATGTAAATGTTTACTTTTTTTCTTGTAATAAAACAAACTAACTATATTTCACATATCAGAGGCTAAAAAATTGCATAATCCAAATTACGAAAAAGTAAAAAAAAATATAATATAATAATCAACATTTATTCATTGCTATTTTTTTTTTTTTTTATACCCCGGGGTTATTTTTTTAGCAGCCACTTCTCTGATAATCAGATTAAAACAATTTGTTTGCTTTTTTTTCTTCTATTTAGAGTAATCTCCTGGAACAGTAAATTTCCCCTCTCTTCCAAATTCACTTAAAAGTATCCAAAGTCGGCAAAGAAGAAAGGATTCCCGGTGATCACGATCTCTCTGTCCCTCGCCGTGCATGTATACATTGTCGGGCAATTAAAAGCTGAATTAATTCCTATTTCCGCCCGCTTGCAACCGTCTCGGCTTTAATTTAACCAAAGAAAATTCTTGCCTCTCCTTTAGCTGTGTGAAATTAATTTAAATGCATTTTCATTCAGGCTGTTTTTTTTTTTTAATGGACATATTATGCTTGTATTATTTTATTTGTAAATTTTAATTCTCTTAAATTTCCATTATTCATTTCAAAATATACTTATTTATAAAATTTTTTGTTAGAAGATATTAAGTGAGTTCCTGATTCATAAGTGTTACATTGTTAGAAAAAATATTTTTACTGTGAGCAAGTTGCATTTGCTCGCCAAAGGCGGGCTTTACCACTTGTCTAATATATTTTAGGAATCTTTGGTAGTCCGTAACTGAAGGCAAGTGAAAGTTAGTCAGCCGAAATAAGCTCGATTATCCAGTCATGCTTACAATTACTGAGCCAAGCTGTCTATCTCCCAAAAGCTACGATGTCCTATCATCTTGTCTATGGTTATCAGGTAATTAACAGATAGTATTCTAACCGCTTTTGTAATTTTGGAATCTAATCAAGGGACCCACTCCTCTGCCTGTCTATCATTAATTTCAATTTCTCTTATTAACGTCCCTCTAACAATTGCTCAAAGTGCTTTGAAGTCAAAATAATTACCAATAACAATTGAAAATTAGAATTATTTTTTTAGTTTTATTTTTTATAGACATATTTTTAATGTTATTTCAATTTTATTTAAATATTTGATACATATCGATGATTAATCTATTGTACTTAGCATATAGACATTTGATGATACTCAAGTTTAAAAACAAATATATTTGAGCTCAGGCACATACATTTATTTCATTTACCATTTGGTATCCAATTTTTATAAATAAATATTCATTAGATTGTCTGGGATCCGAACCCGAGCCTCGTGGCTTTAAGACAATATTGACATTTGACAGCACCCTTAGCCATCACGGCCACGGGGGGGGGGTTGTATATCACCAAAAAAAAAAAAAAATACAAACATTCAGTAAAATAGATACATCAAAAATTAAGACAAACAATAAATATACATATCCGTCTAGATCACCTTTGCAATATTTCATTTTTATACCTCTTGCCCGTTTAAGATAAACTGTATATTGAATTTACGACACCACTAGCCCAAGATATCCACATAAATATCATTTTGACCAATAAGAGAGAAATTTAATTCATTTTTTCTACATAATGTACCTGCCCTATTCCAATTCTCTTTCTTATCCCTATAAATTCGTGATAGACTTGCATTCTTCTACTCCCTATACACTACTACATTATCATTACATTGATAAACATATCCTCCTATTAATCTGGATTAGTTTCCGGGTTCCTAGACATGGAAATCATTCATTTCAGTTTATGGCGAAAAGTTAGCCTCTCCTGGGGTATTCAAGTTTCTATGCTCTTAGTTGGAAGGATATGTAAGCCAGATTTACTAATAAATATTTGTATTAGAATCATAATGGATAGATTATAAACTTCAAGCTTACAGCTAAAAGCTTTATCAAATTAATTTCAATTTATTTGTATGTCAAATTTTTTTAAATCGATTTCTGAAGATACAAGTAAAAGGTTCAATATAAAAAATTCAATCTATGTTGTCCATCTTCCTTTATTCGTTCTTAATGATGTTGTTTATTTAATAAATTAAAAACTCCTCTTCTCTCTGCATGTGTATTTCATGTCCAAATATAAATGAAACAACAATTCAAAAGAAGGGGGATGGGTGAGCATTGAAATCTCGATGAGACAAACTGCCTTTTTATCCTTTTATTTTGGTAGCTTTCATTTTATGAGCTTGAGGTTTTAAATTTAAATCTTGAACACATTCAAGCTGATTCAAGAAGTTTTAAAGACTATACCGACTTACTTTTATTTTTATTTGCTTTGCCGTCGTTACTCGGTCGCCCAGGGATATAAAGCAACTTTTTAAAAATAAAACATTTTTAATCTAATTTAAAATATAAGAACACTTTTCATTTATTTAAAAAAATTAATATTTGATACGAAAATTGAAAGACGGATTCACACGTTTTTTCCCATTCAAACTTACATTCACACAGTCTTTTCGGCATCTTAGGCCATTTAAGACTTTTACGATAACTGTTATTATGAATATATATACTTTTGGGTCCAGGCATTCTTATTTAAGCCATTTGGTATCCAAGGGGCTTAAGGGGGCCGGGAGCGAAATGGTTACGCATGTTTTTCCCGATAAGATGGCGTTGTGTGTCATTAAAAGTATGGCCAAAAATCAAGTAATTCAAAAATTTGCCAAGAGATGTCAGCATGGTAGCTAATAATATTTAATGCATTTGGTTGATTTTCATTGATCTTTTAACAATAAATACTTTATAAATGTTATTATATATTATGTATCTTTTATAAAAGCATAAAAATATAAAAATATAGGCCAGATATAGGATAATACTATATCGTCTAGAGTAGCCTGCCATCTATTGCAAGAATGCTCAACTAATTTGTAATTTGATTTTTAAATAATTCATCTAAGCTTATTTTAAAAATTTCTTAATTAATATGTGATTAATAATAACAATAAATTCATTTTTAAATTAAAAAAAAATTAAAGATTATTGGGACAGATTGTTTTTTTGTATTTGCTTGATAACAAAAAAATTAATTTCCTTAATTTTTTAATAAGTCATTTAAAAAATTATAGCTCGATGTCCCAATAATTTCTTATGAATTTAATTCATTTAAAAAAAAAAACCGCATTGAAAAATTCCTTATAATAGTCTAGTTTTTTTTTCAAGTACGTTTAGACGTCGCTCCTGAACCCCCTTAATAAAATCATCGGACTGCCCGGGATCCGAACCCTCGACCCTTGGTATACAAGGCAGGCGTGCTATATTATTATTTTTTATTTGCCCTCTTGGCTTCTGAGGCCATTTAGGGTTATCCAATTATAAAATGGAATTTTTACTTTTAAATTTCCTAACTTTTTATACTTATACTTTGATTATTTTCATCTCCTCTCCCCCGATTTAATTCTCTTCTATCGTATTAATGATATTAAAAGTAAAAATATTCCTCTTTGTTATTTAGGGAGATAATTTCCACTTCTTAAAAATATATAAGAATAATTAATCATTTTACATTTGTTAAGCTTAACGAAGTAAGTTCAATAAAACTTTCTTATATTTGTTTTCATTTCTTTCCCAAAGAAAAGTATTTTTCTTACGAAATTTGTTAAGGAATTAAGAATAACGATATAAGTTAATTATTATTTTTCTTTTTCCTTATATACATATTTGGAGTTTCTATTTGATTAATAATTTTTATTGAAATTTTAAATAAAAAATAAAAAATTGTAGATTTTGAATGAAGTAATACAAATTTTGGAAATTGTAATAATATTTCTTGACAGTTCGGTTGAATCGATTTCTTTGATATGCCCGTTTTTTAACCGGACCGATTCAATAGCAATCGGAATTTGAAAGAATGGCATCTTTTTTCATTCAAGCCTTTTGACGGCCCCCTGATGGGCCCGAAGGCAATTCACAGCTAAGATTTAGCGCTCTCTTATTGCAACGTTTGACAAATGCGATTATAAAAAAAAAAAAACAACAAAAATAAGGTAGCCTTTTTTTTTGAGGGAAAATAAAAAAATGAGTGATATCGACGTTTTAGAATTCTCTGTCCGAATAAATGAATTCTTTTTTTATTTGGACTCATTGGACTCACAGAGAAAATCTACTCGACTGTCGTTTATTATTTATTTGAAAAATAACTTGCTTAGAGTTTGAATTTTTTTTCTGTAGCCTAAATATAGTTCCATTGTCCTATTCCCAAAAAATCTCGTCTAAATGTCATATTTGATCCTCGAACTTTTTCCTTACTTTTCCAGACGGAGGCAGAAAGATTATTTTTCAAAAAATTTTCCACTACAATAAATTAAGATGATTTAATTTTTTTTGATTGATATAGGCCTATCTATATTTTATTTTTAAGCAGATCGAAAGAAAAAAGTAAAAAAAAGTTATATTTTTCTTCCCTCCTAGCCATTACCGAATATTTCGGAACCTGTATAAAATAGTAAAAGCGTGACAGTGAGATAGGCCCCCAAATATTTGATTTTGAGAGGGCCCGAGGCCCTCAGGGCTCAGGAATATACTGTGTTTTAAAAATATTTTTGTGAATGGAGGAGGGAGATATTTCAAAATGAATTCGTCCCCCCCCCCCTGAAAAATTCAATATACACATTTAGTACAAAATGTATTATAAAGGCCCCCTCGTCTAGTGACGCCCCAGACCCCCAACTGTCTCGGTACGCCCCTCTTTAAAACGGTATTTAAAACAAACAAAAAAAAAAACTTAATAATGTAAAATTAGAACGAAAACAAGATTTTGTTTTAAAAGAATATTTGTTTAATATTTAACAAATCATGGCCAAAAGCAGATTGGATTTTAAATTATTCCATTTGCTTCATGGAATCTCGTTCATTGTCCAGACCAAACAAATTTACATGGGACACGAATTTGGATAAATGTATAATTCCCACTCTCTATCTCTCTCTTGCTTCCTAACTCCTGTTTAAATTAACTCTTGTTTGTTATATAATTAATGCGTTTTTCTATTATTCATCGTTCGAATTTAAATTTTCTAGGCTATATATATCATACTATAAAAAATTTTTAAATTATATACTCTAAAGCCTCAAATTGGATAAAATTCAAAATAATAAAAATAAAAAAATAATATAGTAATAATAGGTAAAATCTGTACTAGAATCGTCATTATCTATATAATATACTTACAATTTTGATTGATATTTTCAATATAGTTAGGCTGGGCGCACACCGATTGAGCAAAAACGCTCAATGACAAAACATTTTGCTGAGTGATGTCGAATCATGCTCAATTGTTTTTTGGTTTTGCTTAATCGGTGTGCTTTGACCCATATTAAAAGCATTGAAAAAAAAAAAACAGTTTTAAGCACGATTCGTCAAAAATGTTTTGTCATTGAACATTTTTATTCAATGGGTGTCCGTCCAGGCTTAATTCATTTTTTTCCTTATATGAAAATATATTTTCTATAAAATTTCCAATTCATTTCAATATTCTAGTTCTATCTATAATATTAATAAAAACTCCTGCATTAGATTGAATATTTATTTATGCTTTTAGAGGCTAGAATAATAAAAAATATAACAATCAAAGCCTTTATTAAGTAAACTAAATAAAAAATAAAATATAATAAATTTTACCAGCAACTGACTGTTTATATTGAAGTAAGTGTCTATAAAATTCAAATGAATAATGAATTCGGACTGGAGGTGGTTGGGGACACGATAAAATTTAAAGAGTGAGTACCTCGAATAAAAAATATTTCATTTATAAAGATGACAACTTTCAAAATGAAAATAAATAAAATATAAAAATAGAAATATTATTTTGGCCAGTGATGAATGTTGCTTGCCCCTCGAAAAGCATTATGGGAACCATTCATTTGCCATAGAAAGAGCAATTTCCGTTGAGTTATGTAGAGGGTGGGTGGGTGGGCTGCACTCGCACAATTCGAGGCCTCCATTCCACCTTGTCATCGAGAATGACTTCTTTTTCATGTTCGTTTGATGGATAAAGTGACTAAAGTGTAATCAATAAAAAAAACTTTCAACTTTTGGACAAATATCGTGGGAACAAACTTGGAAACAAGTTGACTTGGATATTGTGAGGGGAGGACAAAAGACCACAAAACAACCATTTATACTTATAAAAATTAGAGATATCAAATAAGCTTTATCATTCATCATTTAACCCGGCCCCTCGCCAAAAAAATGTCGCTGGCATCTGAAATTACAATAATATTAATTCTGAATAAGTAATGGAAGGGAGGGTAATATGGAATGCTATAACTTTTAGTGGATTATCAGAAGATGTTAGAAAAATAATGTCGAACTGAAACAATCTTTTGAGTGTTTTAAACACCTTCTTTGTGGTTATAAGTTAAAAAAAATATTAGGTACCGTTTTTTGAGCAAACAAAATACAGTCCGTTGGCGGGTAATATGGACCAAGCTAATATCGAATAGGCATTGAGGCGAATAAGGAATTCCTGTTGTCATGTAGGGTAATAGGGAATAGGTTTGCATTTTGAAAGAAAATCCCAATTAAATCTTCGTAAAACAATGTACTAATATTTGGTGGGAATTTAAAAAGAATATTGAATTCCTTCTTTTTGCCTTTATTATTCTCGCTGGTGGCGGATCCCTAGAATAGAAGAATATTGAACATATTTATTTATTTAGAATATTTAATATTTATTAAAATTTTAATTTTCAATTTATAATATTAATGTGATCATAAAATTAAACTAAGAATTTATATTATAAATTCAGGGTTTGAAAATTTCGCAAATATAGATTTCTCCCTCTGTATTCCATATTAGCCGACTCGCCATTTTGGACAATAATGTACAAAAATTTACATTTTGTTATATTGATATCCGTTATAGCCTTTTATTATTGGAGAATTCATATTTTGTCAATGTTTTTTTTATTTTGCTTACCTTGATACAAAAAAAATCTGTTGTGACTGATCGCTCCGCCCTTCGATATTCGAAAGTTGTGTGATGTGTTGCAACACCAGATTTTTTTGAGTCGATGTGTTCCGGTGGTGCGGATGGCTGGATCACCTAAAGTTAACAGTTAATTCATGAATTTGAATCAATCTCTTTAGAGCCAATTGTTAGAAAATAAAAAAATACTAAAAATGTAAATCCCTACTAGTACAATTTTCATCAAAAGCTTCGGTTGCATTCCTGTTCCTAAATTTCAGACATTATTTCATAATGTACTAGCTGAACTTTCCCAAAAGCAAGACCTAGCTCAATTTCATACTAGTATAGGAAATAGTAAAGTAGATATTTAAAATTTGAGATATCGTTAGAGCCGTTTTGAGAAATGGTAGGGACCTTTGCTTAAAAACGTACATTACTAGTTTAAGAGTATAAGATTATTGATCATGACTCTCTCTCCCTTTTTGATTTGGGATAAGAAATGATCGTTCGCGTGTGCGTGTGCCTTTCCATAAGAAGAACGACGAAGGGGCCCGTTTGCTCCTTGGGGTTTCAGCCTAAAACCTCAAGGGGGTTCCAGCTTAAAAGCGGTGTTAATCATGTAATGAATGATCGAGTCATAAATCGTATAATAAAGGCTGTAGCGCTGGCGCCAACTTCGACTTGAATGCTGCAGGCGTGAATAATTCACGGAGCCTCCCGGCGTGCAAATCAAGCCGAGTGCAAAGTTAGCGAATGTCTTTCGTTAACGAGGCTCAGGAGTGTCATCTGAGAAAAGATGGCAACTCTCTATTTATGCAGACATGCTCCAGCTCCACCCACTTCTTTTTCGTTATTTCGTGCTGCACAAATTGGCCAAGTTTTTGCTAGACTTTGGCTGAAAAGATAAATAAAAAGTTTATCAAGAACCTCTCTTTTGTAATAGTCATAAGCACATGATATTAAAAAAAAAAACAAAATAGGGAATAGGACTGCATACATTATTTATTTTAAATTGGAAAAATCTTCAATCAGAAACTATCAAAAAATGTAGGCCTATAATAGCTACGGTTCAGCCGACCCCACAAGTGCCTGCTCGAAATCGAAACCTAAAGCAGACAAAATGCTTAGTCTTAAGAGTAGCCCTTCTCCTTCAATAGCATTAAAAAAGATGAGATATTTATTTTATAAATACCCCAGCGCGTCGCCCGCCTGCTGCGGGTACGACTATTCTTAATTATGAAA
>JAKCPI010004483.1:0-15080 GCA_023213315.1 Euborellia annulipes | reverse complement strand
TTAAGGAGTTTGTTAATATCAGGCTCGATTTTACTTAAAAACAACCGTAAGTTGTTAACATTGCAAAAATATTAATATTTACTTTACTTTAGTACGTTTTTGCCTTTTTAGAATATATTTTTCAATCTGCCCCCTTCTGCGTCATCTCAATGCCCCCTAATTTTCTCTAGGTCTTCTACTGTAATCCTGAAAGTTATCGTTCTGAGCGACAAAAATTTATTCAATATTGGTTATCAATTTTATTAATTTGAATAAATAAGAATGGATGGTTAATTTGTTTTGGTTCTGCATACGTAACATCCTTTTCTTTTTATTACCGACCACATACCTTTAAATATTAAATTTGCTTAATTAAAATTTTAAAAATGTTATAAAAAGATTCTAAAAAATAAATTGGCTAATTGAAAGTGAATTAAATTATGAATCTTTGCGCTGTAGAATTCCAAAAGATGTTTTTTATTTTTTCCAATAAATTTGAAATATGATAAAGATTAAATAAGCTTAATCCCTCTGAGGGCAGTTTAAAAAAAAAAAACTTTTAAATGCCTCTCTATTACTCTTATCCATATTCATATACGAAAATAAATTTATTAAATGAATTAAAAGGTAGAAAAATTATTGGCTTTTTTTTGTAATAAATATTTGTAACTCTATTCAAATATATAGGGGCCTATTAATAGTTAAATTAACTTACTCTTTTTATCTCTTAATAGAAAAAACTCCCTTTATTACTGGACAACGTTTATATTCAAGATGTAAAAAAGTCCTATCTATGTATTAGATTAAAAAACATTTTAATGTTTGATACAATTAATTGTAAACTATATGTTTTTTTACTTTCTATCTAGATACCTGTGGTTCTAGCTTGCTCATGAGAATTTGATTATCTTTTGAATTTCTCTCTAGAATTGATTTTTTTTTTCACCCTTTGTGCTGATGGTTTTTGGTCTTGTTTAAAGGGATGGGTCCATCTGCTAAAAAGTCTCTCTTATCCCTGGACATCTGCTGCCTGCTCCAGTGATGCGTCCTTAATGACCAGCGACTTCGTGACTCTCTTTCTCTCTTTACTTTGACACACGTACACGCCACCATGCTACCTTTCCTCAATGCCGAATCGAATTCGACGGATGCATTTCTTTTTCTTTCTTACCCTTCAACTTCATTCGCGCCACTTGCCCTGAGCTTGTCACAGCTCTTTAAATTGCCAGGTTGGCAAAAAAGAAAATCTGGAATAATGAATAATCACACAAGAATAAAGAGTCCCAACACTCAAAATGAATTTATCATGAGAATAAAAATAGCTCTCTTGAAATTTAATACTAAAAAAGGCTTGACGTTAAAAAATGTGGAAAATTCAGCCTCATATTTTCTACTTTTTTTTTTTACTTGCGACATTTTATATGTAATATGATAATTCTAATAAATTGTCCTTATGTAATGTTATAATTCTTTGATAGCGCCAAACAACTTTATGCAAAACAACGGACCTGGTAATATTTAAAAAAAATTGAAAAGAATTAACGCGCAGAGGTATCCCTTATTTAAAGGTTTTTGTTTTTAATATATTGCGTTGTTAGATTGATTTATTGACGTGTGACAGTCGGAAAATGACGGACAGACAGAAACATACATACAACAAACTGGAGAGTGAGAGAGAGAGATATTGGCCATGTATAAATCATGATTTATGTAATTCCCGTAAATAGGTTTTTAAACAAAACCATTTCTCAAAAATTCATATAGCCCTAGACTTTGCTTGCATTGTTAATTGTTATTGGCTTTGCAAATTCAATTTTTGTTTTGTATCTTTTTTGCCAATACCATTTTTCACTTTTCACTAATATATTAATTAAATTATTTAGGGTGGATGCTTAATTGAACAGTGATGTTTTTGGTCATATTTAATTTGCAAGACTTCCTAATAAGAAGTCACAAGCAAATGAAATGTATTGATATACAGTATAATATATTCATGTTCAAACATGTTCCGCTTGTATTGAACAAAAACCACTCTGTCTCATGGAGGTCTTTAGAGCAGTGATTCTAAACCCCTGTGGCGCCAAATTTTAAAAATGTATTTACTAGGAACCAACCAAAGTTTCGATTTCGACCAGTTTCGGCCAAAAACCAGCCGAAACTTTGGTCTGGCCTAATCCTGGGCTTAAAAAAAAAGATGAGATGAGACTCGGAATACTAAAAAAAAAAAACGTCGAATGAGATTCGTACTTAAAAAAAAAGTTCAAATGATTTCCAAGACGGAAAAGTTTAAAACAAGCTTCGGTTTCGGTCGCACCCTAGTATATACCTAATATAATGCTTTTTTTTTATTACGACTAAAGTTTAAATTAAAGAAAAGTACATCAAGCTCAAATTTCTCATTAAAAGTATTCTTATAATTAACTTGTAATTAATACCTTAATAAATGTACTGTTGTTTTTGTAGTACATATTATTTTATTTTACATTCATAATTATTATCATGATTTATAGGTAAGTAAACAACTTTTAGACTTATATTTATATGCCGCCAAATTTTGAAATCGTTAAAAGTGTGCCGCGACAAAAAAAAAAGGTTGAGAATCACTGATCTAGAGGTTCCTGGTCCTCTTTCGCCGAATGTTAAAATTTATTTAAAATAAACAAATAATTGAATATTAAAATAAAATTATTCAAATTTTTGAAAAACAAAAATAATAAATATGGTAGGCCTACTTGTATTAAGCACATTTTCATATAATTTTAAAATCACGTAAAATGTTATTTAAATAGATTCTTATGTAAATTATCTCTAGAACTTCTCTTGAAATAGTTATCGCAATTACATTACAATCGATTTGACAAAATATCAGTTGAATACAGAATAGAGTAATTTAAATTCGATCTACAGATTGATGCAGATTAGTTGGCATATTTGCTCAAATCAATCCCACTGTTGTCTCTTTTTAGTTGGCAAGAGAATTTAAATGTAGGCAAGAAAATTTTATTTTAATTAGATGTCTGAAATCAGCTTGGGGAAAATGACCCTTTTCGTTTCCATCTCGTTACACCCCAGCTTGCTACCCGAATTAAAGTAAAACTTTTTTTTGTTTTTTCTTAAAAAAATAATAAACTATATGATTTTATTCAGAAACTTTTAATTTTTTAAAATGGTAAATATTAATTTAATACTTATTACTGAACAAGGGCGGATCAAGAGGAGTTTTCGGGGGGGGGGGGGGGGTAATATTTTTTGCCTGGTGTGACTGGTAGCACAGTACACAACTTTTTCTTACTTTGGGTAATTTAAAGTTGCATTCTGTTTACCATATTGAATTCGGAAGAAAAAGTCGCAAGAAAACAGCCATAGGGCCAGTTGATTGATATATGGGTAGATAGTTGACCTATAGTTAGTGTGTACTGCAGAAACCCTCTTCCAGGGAACAAACCCTCTTCAGTATTTAAGTTTTTGTGAAGCTAGGAATTTAATAAAGACACATAACTTATAAAAATTATTTAAAATAAAAATTGAAATTAATTTAAATAAATATTAATGAATTAAAATAATTAATTTAAAAAAAAATTAATTTTTTTTTTCCAAAATTTAAAAATTGCAATGCGTTACCATACATCTAGCAACCGGCTCAAAATAATCATAGGATTAAATGTATTTATTTATTTATGTATTAATGTATTTTTTCCACATGGAACGCATTATCATATTTTACATTAATTTATATGAGAAAAATTGTTTCTCATAACGAGTGTTTCGCTTTGCGAGTTTGATTCTGGAATGAATTATGCTCGTTAAGCGAGATTCCACTGTACTTTTGCATATTGAATAACTAAATAGAATTTTTTTAATAAATGACCAAAAGAAACGATTCAGTTTATCATATTTATTTTTACTCTCTTTTATAAAATAGATCAAAGAGAAGAATTGAATTGCAAATTGAAAATAACCAAAGATTCAGTGTAATTATAGTTTTGTGTTTTATTCGATATGTTTAATCAGCGTAATGAAAATCTAGAGGCTATATATATAAAAATGAAAACCTGGATAAAATTGCAATTAAAAAAGATTAAATGGAATAAGAAAACTTCTAAACAAATAAGATCAAACAAATTCTCGAAATTCTTCTGGACCTCTCTATTTCAATCTGTTAACAATTCAATCGTTTATTCAAGCATCTTTTCAAGATAGATTTTGGCATAATAAATTTTCTTTCTTGAATTTTGAGTTATAATTAGTCTCTCCAGATGAAATCAACGACACAGTGTGACCTTTTTTTTATTTATTAAATAACTTTTGAGGAGTTGACAAGGGAATGATAAATGTTTATTAATAAAATTTATTTTTTTAAACTTTTTTAAAATTAATGGTTTTATATGAATTTGATCATTTTATATTCAAATAATTTTCTTTTTGATTATCTTGTACTTCCAATCAATCGCAAAAGAGATTACAAAATTAATTAATCAAAAAACAATGAAGTGAATTTTTTTTTCATTTAAGTAAAGGATTGGTAGCAAATTGAAAGAAATTATTGTCGCATGAGACTGGATGCGATTCCTTGATCTTTAGTAGACCAGAAGCTAATGCTCTATCCCTGAGCCACAGGTCAAGGGTGAAGTGAAATTTAATATGATTACTTTCTTTCTGGGAAATATTTTCACTATTATTACTTCTTGTTCTTAAATTTCTTTTATTCTCCCTCTCCCTGTTTTTATATAAAATTGATTGTAATAGCAAGAAAAGAAACGACTATTATAAAAATCAATTGATATTTGATTTTTCTCTTACTCTGATCGGATCTATTTATTCTCTAATATTGATTTAACAAGACTGAAAATTATACTTTTGGATAAAAAATATTTGGCTTTAATTATGTGATTGTTTTGTTTTATTATTTTATGAATAACTGTTGATACGGCTCACTTGTACAGAACGAGGACCAGAGAGTGCATCTGGATCCAATTGAAGTTGCTGAGTGTTGTAAATTACCTTGGCAATATCGCGAGCGCGAATTCCCATCTGTTGGTTGGAAAATAAAACAGCCCCCCCTCCCCACCTCTTTTACGTGTTATGTGTTTTGGCAAAAGTAATTCAGTGAAGTAGCAACGTGCGAGCACACCGTGTGTACGAGAAGGGGGGGAGGGGGCGGTTTCCTTTTTATCGGATTGATAATCGATAACTGAGTGTCAAACGAACGACTGGTTTTTGGACATGCCCCAAAAAAAGGGCCTCAGTCTTCCCCTTCACGCCCACACCCTGCTTAATAACATGACAGCACGGAAGAGAAGGGCATAGGGGTAAACCCTCTGATCGCAATTGGAGGGTGTATTTAGGAAATAGTCATCCTGAAAAAATTGGAATTCCTTTATAAGATGTTTCGGTAAAAATATGATAATTGCCCCAGCCAGATTTTCTAAAATTGATACAAAATGAATATACCTCATTTATAAGTGAATTATTTAATAGTCTATATGGCCTCAGATGCTTCGATATAATATAAATATAATATAAACGTAAACTACAAATCAAAATGGTTAACGTTAGTCAGTGGCGTAGCGAGCTTAACCCGCGCCCGAGCTTAACCCCCCCCCCCATTCGAAAACCATATAATATATGTAAAATATACAAAATTATTATATTACACTGGCACTAAATTTAAAATATATTTTCCAGAAATCAATTATAATAAAAATAAAAATTATCTAGCAATCTTTTTGTTTTGCGGACCATTTGGCGCCCCTTTGTGAGTAGCGCCCGGGGCATGATGACCCCCCCCACCCATCGCTACTCCACTGGCGCTAGTCGAATTAACTAAATATCATTTCTTGTCACTCTTTGAATAAAGAATTATTTTTTAAATATTTTAATAATGAATTTTTTATGATGTCATCTACTCTATTAATGTCTCATTTATAATTTATGGATACAATCATGGGATTTATTATTATTAAATTATTATAATTCACTTCATATGACAAATCAAACTCAGAGATGAGGTGAATAAATAGTAGAGTATTTGCTGTTAATTACCGCATAAGCTTCAACTTCAGAGGTTCACTCATCTCTGCATTTGGAATTTCGATTATGTTATATCTTTCTGTTAATTTGATTACTAAACTCAAAATCCATATAATAATTAAAATTTCAATATTATTTCAATTCAATTATTATTTAATAATAAAATTATCTTTAGAAATTGGAAATTGGAGTTTATTTCCTGGTTTTTGAAATAAAGGGGGATGTTTCCATCTATAGGGAATATTTTCCTTATAAATAAAAATAAAAAAAAAATTCAGAAACATGTCATTATATTTAGATTTAGTAACTTGAGGAATTCCCTCCCTCCATTGACTCAAAATTCACGCATTAATCTTCGATGTACAGAAGAAATCTATTGCTGCATGAGAGTATGAAAGCACTTTTTATTAGTTTTACAAACTAAATTTTTTCACGTTTTTTAATCTGTAATTAAAAAAACAGAGATAAAAATAAATAGAGATAATAAGACTTGTTTGCTCTTTATATCCACTGATAGACACTAAAAATATTTCCCAAATGAACATCTCTCTTCTCTTTCTTCTTAATTAATTAAAGCATTTTATTAAACCTTAAAAAAAAGATGAAAAGTAAAAAAATAGTAGTTCCCTTTACTCAGAATGAACTTTAATTTAAGAGATACTTTTTCTCATCCATCAAAATCTTGAAGAAATATATTTCCGTCCCAAAAATTCCTACTTAAACTATAGACTTACTTCTTTTTAATTTATTATCCATCTCCTTTAAATCCTCTGATTAGTCATGACACTTCGAATATTACAAGAATGTAATAAACTCAAAATTCCTCTCCGTTTTCATTTGATTATAGCTTTTTAATTGGCGAGATTTTTTTTTCATAATTCCAATAAACTGAAAGATTTCTACTCGAATATTCCACCCCCTCAGATTAACACCCGAAATAAATCAAAGTCAAAGAAAATAATTACTTCGCCTCATATGTCAATTGAAGCCATTCATCGAAGTCAGCGAGGCAATTAAATTCGTGCATTTATTTACGCTCACTTTTTATAGATTTCATTATGAAAAGCCCTTTCAGTGATAAACTACCGAGAAGGAAATCCTATTAAAGTATTAATACTACAATCAATCGTCTTTTGTTGGGAAACATTTTTCAACAATGCTAGAGTAAGTTACTATAATTTTCGCTAGCATATAAATATTTTTCCACTATTTTAATATAGAAATGGTTTCTGCTTTCTCTCTCTCTTGCCACGATATTCCTACATCCAAAACATATTTCATATTTAATTTTGATAAATGTTCCGCTTTATGAGACGCCCTGTACTGAGGAGGTACTTGCGAATGATAAAGTTCTTCACAAGAAATTGAAGTGAATTAAAAAGATTATAGCTCTCTTAAAAAAAAAAAAAAAAGTAGCGTTTTGATTTTGATTTTCTTTACTAATGTCGAATAATAAATTTAGAATAATATGAAAAAAATCAAAGGATTAATAAATTTTTCAAAAAAGAAAGAAAAATAAATTTAATATTAATTATTCCACAAAGGTTCATTTTACCAGCATATACTGGGAATGTTTTAGCATTTCATGTCTTTTTTAGCTGCCCATTACAAATGTCACATTATACAAACCTACAATGTTGTATTATTCGGTCTCTGTTTCAAGAGCTCTTTTTGTATTCTCATCCCCTTCATGCCACCTGCCCTCACATCCAGGTCTTCTTTTATATCACGCACTCCCTATCCAGATTATTTTCTCTGATCAAAGCTTTCTTTATCATTAAAATTTCTCTTTCAAATTATCTTGAATTTCAATTTAATATTAATGAAAAAAAAATCATTTTTATATTTTTTTTTTTTTTTTGTTAATGTAGGTAAATGTAACTTATATTTTTCTTTTCATTTGATTGTATAAAATAAATAAATAGCTTTTGTATGTGTCTTTATATTTGATTCCAATTAAACTGGATTTAATTGCTAACATTTCTAAATATTTTTCTCAGACTTAGGGCCGGTTTTCATAAAAAAAAATCGCTTGGAAAAATGCCCAACTTATTTGAGATAAAGTTAGAATTCACTCCTACTCTCTTAAACAACTTATCTTTCTTTTCTAACCATGGATATTCCTCTTGGATCATAATATACTAACACAGTAAAAAGAGGGCGGATAAGACCCTATGTACCAACTTAATTTTAATAAATAAATAATAATAGACAAAAAAATCTGGTTTTTATTGAGCTTAATCCACATCAGATTTTGTCTAAAATTTTTTTCAAATTATAATGAGGAAGAGGATTTGAAGCAAATGAAAAGAGACACTGTTATAGAATAACACCAGAGGTTGTAAGAGAAAACTTGCTGGCCTTGTATACCAAGAGTTGCGGGTTCGGGTCCCAGGCAGTCGATGATTTTATTTAAGCCATTTGGTATGCCTATGTTGCTGAAAAAACTGTGTAAACGTGTGGGTGAGTGTGAATGAGAAAAAAATGTGTGTTAAAAAAAAAATATATATATACGTGTATATCGACGGTGTCTAAATATATCTCGACACACAAAAATCTGGTATGACATCACAGAACAAAGGATAAGAGAAAGTTGTGTGCTGTGCGACCAGACCAGTCAAACCAGATTTTTTAAATTTGAAATGCTAGCTAGCATTTCGAAGAAAATTCAGAAGTAAAATAAAAAATTAGGCTTATTTAAAGATGAAAAATCTTTCATTTTTATCTCTTGTTTTGATATTACCAATAAATTTCTTTAAAAAAATATTTATGCTCACCTTACTTTTAGTTGAATTTAATTCCAAAATGGCGTTGATTGTTTTTATATCAAATAAAAAAAAACGGGTTATTATCCTTTTCTGATAAAACCCATTAGTATATTTATCACATGTTATTTTAGTTAAATAAATAGATAAATTGAGAGTGGAACCAATACAATCAATTACCAATACCATCATTAATACAATAATTAAAAAAAGTAAAAAGGTTTCAATTTCACTGTTATTTTATTCAAAAGATAAATTTAATGAATAAATGAAAAAAAATAAGATTATTATAAAAATTATTTGTAAATTTGCATTTCCGATATTGCTTATTATTATTCAGCCAAGAGGTAAATAATAAAAAGTAATTCTTTTTTACATGATCTAATATTATAATCCTTTTATTTTAAGTTGAAATATTAATATTTTTTTTTCTTTTCAAGTAAAATACATTATTATAAAAAAAAGTCATGTGAATGCAAATTCGTAAAAATAACTTTGAATCTGTTTTAATTTGAATCCTTATGTCTTTAAAAAAAAGAACCCAAGGAAAGCAATCTACTTAAACCAACGTTTATTCTTTTCATTTTACTTAATTGTGACCTATCAAACAGAAGGACCTAAATTTCTCTATTTAAAAAAAATGTTGGAATCTAATTATATATCTTTTAGAATAAATGAATAAAATTCAGATTGTTATAGTGATTGCAAACCATTTTTTTGTTTTTTAGTTCTTTTTCGGTATCTGAGACCATTTAGATCTCTTCCTTATTTAGTCAAATTGGTAGCCATTATAAAAAGTTTTATCACTAAAGACGGTTACATTTAGAACAAGAAGTGACCCTTGCCTGTTTTTTAAGAGACTTATAAACAATTATAGGATATAATGATGTTTGATTTATTGACACTAGCTAGAAATCGGCTATGAAGTAGAGTAGCGTCCTTTCAAAAGATAAGAAAAAACAAATCCTTCGAAAAGGATAGCGATCCTATCCTAGATTCAGAGTTCAAAAATGATTTGATCCTGATTCGTTAAATTCTGGATCGAATCGGATTTTCGGTTTTAAATCCAAAAGGATCGCGCGATCCTGCTCCATCCCTGGCCACAAACAGTGGGCGCGAAGAAATTTTTGTGGATCGCTTAATTCAAGCAAATTTATTTAACAATAAAAAGAGTCTATAACAAGAAAGTTTTTATTTACATAGAGGCTTATTTCTTGACTGTTCTCTATCTCTCTTTATTAATCTCGTCTTTTAAGGGGGTTCAGGAGCGACGTCTAAACGAACTTTAAAAAAAAACTAGACTATTATGAGAAATTTTTCAATGCGGTTTTTTTTTAAATGAATTAAATTCATAAGAGATTATTGGGACATCGAGCTATAATTTTTTTAATGACTTATTAAAAAATTATCGTAATTAATTTTTTTGTTTTTTTTTTCTTAAAAAACATTCACACTTTTTTTTCATTCACACTCACACGCACACACACATTCACACAGTCTTTTCGGCAACTCAGGCCATTTAAGACTTTAGACGATAACCGTTGTAATTAATATATATATATATATTGGGGGGTTCAGGGATTTCTATTTAAGCCATCTGGTATCCAAATGGCTTAAATAAAATAATCGAACTGCCTGGGTCCGAACCCGCGACGTTTGGTATAGGAAGTAGGCACGCTACCTACTACGTCACACCCGGGGGCAATTTTTCGTTATCAAGCAAATACAAAAAAACAATCAGTCCAAATAATCTTTAATTTTTTTTTAAATTTTTTATTGTTATTATTAATCACGTATTAATTAAGAAATTTTTAAAATAAACTTAGATGATTTATTTAAAAATCAACTGTCAAACTAGTTCAGTATTCTTGCAATAGATGGCAGGCTAGTCTAATAAACGATGCCCTTTTAGCCTATATCTTGCCTATATTTATATATTTTTATGCTTTTATAAAAGATACATAATATATAATAATATTTATAAAGTATTTATTATTAAAAGATCAATGAAAATCAACCAAATGCATTAAATATTATTAGCTACCATTCTGACATCTCTTGGCAAATTTTTGAATTACTTGATTTTTTGGGCATACTTTTTATGACACACTACGCCATCTTATCGGGAAAAACATGCGTAACCACTTCGCTCCCTAGGCTCCTTAAAATCAGGATCTTGACAGATTTCATTAAGAAAATTTTTGTGAATCAAATTTTAAAAAAAGGAAGAAACTAAATTTAATTTATAATAATACTTTTTAGTAATTTAATTCTTTGAAATCCTCTTTCCGTAAATGACCACTTAATGTCTGATCATATTTAGGTGTTTATTGACATTCGGAACCGAGAGATATTCATGATCCATCGTCGTTGCCAGGCCATTGCCATTATCGAAGCATTATCTTCTCCATCATTACCATTACCGGCCTTTACTATTACCGATCCATTATCATTTCCCATTTCCTAGTCCATAATAAAACTTAGTGATATTTTAGATGAAAATTTCTAATTAGTATATTAATTCAACTTGTAATAATGCAAATTGCAATTGTCTAAGTTTCATAACAAAAAAAAAAAAAATGTTCGTTTTATACATAAAAGGAGAAAATGTTTATGCTTAATTAAATCTCTCTGGCTCTCTCTATATTTGGAAATTAAAATTATAAAATGATTACACCTCCAAAATGTTAGCAAATACAAATAAGAAACTTTTATTATATAACCTCCATTTAATTTTATGTTTGTAAATTTCCTTAAATTAACACGCGATTAGATTATAATGAAGCTCGGATATTAATTAAATGAAAGTTGAATGTCTAGAAAAGAAATAGATTTAATTAGAGCTAATTGGCTATTTTAGGAGGTTATTATGTATTTGGGGATGAATTTAATCTTTTGAAAATGTACTCAGGTGGCTCACAATGGAAAGGCCCTGGCTGCGCTTTAACGCCTCTCTCTTTCTCTCTTGTTCAAACATAAAGAGTTGGTCCTCCCTCTTGTTAATGACAAAACAACGGAGATCGCTCATTTATCCTGCCCTGATACCCAAACCTGATCCTGATCCTACAGGATACCTCCTGCCTCCGTTTCCATTCTGATGGACACAAATCACAAATGTCGGCTCGACCAAAATGAATGATTGTCAATTTATCACCTCTGGGCTTGCTATTCATAATAATCATTGCCTAACATAAATTATCAAATATTTTACTAGACATTAAATTTAAAAGATCTATAAAAATTCCTTTTGATTGTTCAGATTATCTCTTTATTTTTTGAATGGAGAGAGAAAGGGAATAAAAGTAAAGTTGCTCAGTTTGTCTTCTGTGTGGTTTAAGTTACTCGCTATCAAGTTCAGAGAAAAACACCAAGAAACTTTCTAAATAACTTCTAATAAATAATTAATTAGCCTTTAAGTGAAGTTTTGAATATTTCTTTAATAAAAACAAGGTATACTCATTTTTTAATTATTACATTAAAAAGAAAATATTAAAACAAGTTTAAATTACTTTTAAAAAAAACTTCTTAAAAATACCGGCTAGGATAATTTTAAAGAAAAATCATTTTAATTAATTCTTTGATTAAATTTTTTGTTTGGTAATTTTTTTAATTATATTTTATTAGGTTAATATCAAACTTGCCCTATTTCTCGTACCCTGGTAGGAACACACAATTGGGCCAAGCCTCGGACCAGGCTTGGACCAATCGTGCCGAGCATTGGGCGAGGTTTGGCGCAAGCCTTGTCTAACCATTGGGCTAGGCTTGGTCCAAGCCTTGGAATGATAACAATACCCAGCCTTGGGAATCAAAAAAACCAAGGTTGGCCCAAGTCTCGAGAATCAAAAAACCAAGGTTGGCCCAAGCCTTAGAAAACAAAAAAATGGATGGTCGATCCAAGCCTCGAGGAAAAAAAAGTTGTTTCTCGGAGAGATTTGAACTCGAGCTTTTTGGTTTTGTTTGTCATTTGTCAATGCCTTTACGCTCTCGTACACAGTTGTTATATTGATATGACTCTCTTTTTAAGCTATTTGATTTGCCTTTTATTTTAGCTAAATAAACTTTATCAAACAATCACCAGATTTAAAATATATATTACTGTTTTTTTCAATTAATAGTACTTGATTTAATTTAATTTTTTTTTTTTAATTACATGATGGGTCAATTAAGCATTGGGACAAGCCTGGTCCGGAGGCTTGACCCAATGGTCACTACCAAGGCTCGGTTTAATAATATATTACCATTGGGCCAAGCCTCGGTCCAGGCTTGGTCCATTCGTCTTCCCAAGGCTCGGTTTAATACTATTGGGCCAAGCCTGGTCCGAGGCTTGATCCAAGGCTTGGCCCAATGTTATTATATTATTAAACCGAGCCTTGGGTAGTGACCATTGGGCCAAGCCTCGGACCAGGCTTGGTCCAATCGTCTTCCCAAGGCTCGGTTTAATAATATAATAACATTGGGCCAAGCCTTGGATCAAGCCTCGGACCAGGCTTGGCCCAATGGTCACTACTCAAGGCTCGGCAAATGACAACTGGCCCAAGGTTCGGCCAATTGTCAGCATTGGCAATTCCTACCAGGGTAGTCAAGTCAAGGCTCTAGCCCAGAGGTCGCCAACCTTTTTTTAGAAATATCTTTAGAGGGGCCTATAGTTTCATATTCCAAAGGCCAGTTGTTCCCTTCGTGGCAAAATTGTGTCAATTAGGCCTGATATAAATAAATATGAACGAATAACGTAATATTTATAGAATTATTATACATTGCACATTTTACTTTCCCAATAACGTTTTTTTTTTTTATTAATTTTATTTAAGGTCTTTTTCCAGTAAAATTCTTAGTACTAATTGACAATCAGAGATTTTTTAAATAATAATTTTACATAATAAATATTTGTCATTGGGTTATAAATATTCCATTTGTAACTAATACACTTTCAATTGTTCTAACAAAAAAATTTTAATGACCTTATTAATGTTAATTAGACTTTAAAAATTTATGATATTAATTTATTTTAATGACAAAAACACTATTTAGATTGTTTGGGTTTGTTTATTCAATTAGGAGAATATTATTATTAGTATTTTCCTGTTATTAACCCAGCGATATTGGAAATTTGCCCAAGAGCGAGAAATAATCTCATTTTAATAATTTGAAAAAAAGTCCTCCTTGTTTTTTTTTTTTTTTTTTTTTTACATTCACACTTTTTTCTCATTCACACTCACACTCACACAGTCTTTTCGGCAATTTAGGCCAAGACTTTACGATAGCCGTCATATATGATAATACCGTATCTATTGGGGGTCCAGGCATTTCTATTCAAGCCATCTGGTATCCAAATGGCTCCTTGTTGTTATAATAATAACGTTATTTTGAAATTTTGCTCATTTTTTTATTTTTTAATGGGAGAATTCTGAAGTTGTTTATTTTTAATAGCTTGGACAAATGGTCAATCAAAATTAAATAAATAGGGACGGGGGAAATATGGCCGATAAAGTGTTTAAAATTGCGGGGCCCCTAAAAAGTCCATAGGCGATTGCCTCCTCCACCAATCAGGCAATGGTTGAAATAGACTTATTTTATTACATATTGGCATATTGATACAGATATTTTAATTTTTGCATAATCAAAAATGCGGCCATCGCAAAATCTTTCTTAAAGCATAAAAGACTGTTCGGTTGAGAAAGAAAATAATAGTCTTTTTTAAAACAAAGCAATAGGGTGTGAATTTTAATTCATTAACTTTAATGATTATTTGTTAAACATTGAAACTTTGAAGTGTTGTATTAATAGTAGGTCTATTTGCTAAAGTGCTTCTTCATTATAATGTAGGGCCTACTTATAAATTCAAGCTTCTCTCTTTAACCGCAGAAATGTGGACACTGTTATCCTCTTGAACAGCAAAGAGCTTTAATTTTATGTCATCTTTCGATCGACATCTCCCCCTCCCCTCTCCCGGTGACAAAAGTTTTATTGCAAATATCTAAAACATGAATTCGCACCGAATGTTATTCTGATGGCTTCCTTTAAAAGGGATGGCATCAAAACGATCCTAATAAAGATTTTCCGTTTTGCAAACGATGTGGTGGTGGTGGTAATGTTGTAACAGAGGGATGTCATGGTGGTTGAGTGGGGCATTTGCCTCACCTCTCATGATAAGAGGAGAGGGAGGGAATTTGAGGTCTGTTTCAATCAGCTTCATAAACGTTGGCTTCTTGACACCTGGCGACCACAAGTAGAGTTTGGTAACATATTCCATCTCTTCTCATCAGACGTTATGTTATAAAGCCTCATTGCTATAATACAGCGGGAAAA
>JAKCPI010004482.1:0-153943 GCA_023213315.1 Euborellia annulipes | reverse complement strand
AGAAATGAGGCAACGACGACACGAGTTTTTCAACCTGGCTGACATCCATCCATAACATCCAGCAATAATTAATCATATTTAATGAGGGAAAAAAAAAAGTGTTTCCTCAAAGCCTACGCACTAAGCGAATTCAAAAGACACAAGTACAAGTTTGGTGTTATTGAGATAATGCTTCTGATAAAGTTCTTGTTTCAGTCATGTCTACCCAAGCATTTGAAAATAGATGAGATACTTGGTCTAAGTTAGAGAGATCCATGACAAGTTAATGTATAGAGAGAGCGAGAGAGAGAGAGAGAGTTTCGATCAACACAACCAAATTATAGAACAAAAAAATAACCATAATGTAATTACAATACGTAGAATGATAATTGGTTAGTAACAAATACAGTTCAAAATAAAATCTATTTCAATTTAGAATGTTTTTTTTTTTTTTTTTGTTTCGATTAGCAAAATTAAATATTTTTTTGTTATTATTGGTTTTAATTGAGTTGTATTGGAATCAATTTAATGAATTCAAAAATAGAAGGAAATATCGCTTTTATTGTAATTGAATTATTGGAACGTGAAATGAAACGAATTTCACGAATTATTTAGTGGGGGCTCTGGCATTAGAATAACTCCAAGACGGTAGCTAGGACTAGAACACTCTTTTAACCAGGGGATTAGAAATTTTAACAATAATTGAAAAAAAAATGAGAATATACGTTTTAGAGAAATTATTTTTGAATTTTTAATCAAAATTTTAAGAGTGAATTTTGAGAAAATCGAAAAAAAAATCTGGTTTGACTGGCGCAGCACACAACTTTCGGTAAGACAAAGTTGTGGACTGTGCTTGTCTCACCAGATTTTGTGTGTCGATATGTATTTAGTTTCCGACAGGCGGTACATTCGATTTTCAAGATGTAAAATTTATATGTGAAAATATTTATTTGTTACCATGGCAACCATTTCTATCTTTTCTATGGAGTACAAGAGTAAAGTGGTCTTCAGAAGATTTCAATGACAAAATAAGAATATACATTTTAAAAGAGAATCTATATAAAATTTCAACCTCCGAGCTCTTTTCATTCTTGAGACATTTTGTTCATAGACACAGAGACAGACAGACCATGTCGCGAAAACCACTTTTTTGGATTCAGGGGACCTCAAAACGTGAAGATCCATCAAAATCTCGACATCGAATTTTTGACATGAATCCAATATTTTCTCTCTATATATATTAACATATATATAGAGGTAAGAGAAAGTAAAAATGAAATGGGAAAAATGTATGTTTATATGTATATGTTGTATAGAAATCCACAATTTTCAATGAATGAATTTGAAATTAAGTACACATAGAGTTCATGGACCAGGAAGTAACGAAGTAATACAGTAATTTGAATCGCTTAAATATTTTGGAAAAATAATTATAATCAAATTTCTTCAATATTGGAACACTAAATCAGCAAGTTGGCTTGGAAATTGGAAATGGAGTGAGTTGCTCTGTGAGCCAGCTTTCCAGGTATAATGACATGGAAATGTGGGAGAAGCCAGTAGGACAAATAGAATAGAGCACGTATTGTCGTTTGCAAATAACCTAAACATATCCAGCAATCTCTAGCTGAAGGAGTTGGCTATTATCAAGAATCAAGAAAGAAATGTACAGTTTAATAAATGAGATATTTAAAAAAAATTTTTTTTTTAAATAATATTGAGATGATGGCTGAACTATTTATTAACAGATACGAGTAGGATGGCAGCCAGGAAAGAAATCAGACAATTATCTAATTTTATTTTTCGATTGCCGACGTTTCGGACGCAAATCGCGCCCTTCCGCAGGACAATCATTAGTAAATAAAATACAGATGGACTTATTTTGTTTATTGACAATATAAAATTTTAATGCGAAATGAATGATATCAAATATATACAGCAAGAAACAATGCACACTCATGAATTGTGTTTTTATATTGTCAATAAAAAAAAATACGCCCATCTGTATTTTACTATCGATTGTCTTGAGGAAGGGCGCGATTTGCGTCCGAAACGTCGGCAATCGAAATAAAATTAGATAAAGATTGATTAAATTTTTGTCTGATTTCTTCCCTGGCTGCCATCCTACTCGTATCTGTTTTTTTTTTTTTTAATTTTGCATTGTAACTAAAAATATCCTAAATTGGCAATAAACTAAATTAAGGGAGTCCAGAGGGTGCAGCCTTCGGCGGGCTTTGCAACTAGTATTAATATATACACAGGTAAGAGAAAGTAGAAAGGATTTATTGTTAATTAGATGATCGTAACTGAAAAAATTGAGCTAAAAATGAATTGAGAATAGATTTCGCTTTTTTTTTTTTAAGTTTCCTTTCGCGACTTACTAAAAATTTAATTCAAAAGAAACATAACATATAGCACGCCCTATATACAAATTTATGTTATAAATTTTCCTTTCCAATAAAAATATTATACACGCATATATATGAGATGAGATGAGATGTGATGAATTGCTCATTATTGTGGAGACAGAACAGATAAGAAAACTGTCAGCGAAACGCAGGCAAGAGAGATCATTCTTTATTTATGACACGAGAGAGGGGGGGGAAGGACCTCTTCACAACACATCTCTTCTTCTTTGATCGAAAAGGGGAAAAGGACCGTGTGTGTGTGTTTGATTATTACAATACAATCTACGACACCATCTATTTCTGAGGTTTGTAAACAAACAAAACATGGACATCAAAGATTGAAAATTATTATTCTTTTCAGGAAATGAATAGTGAGTGAGGATGATAAAAAATATTTTAGAAAGTCAGTAGTGACGTAATTTAAGGGTTAAGGATAAAAGGGAAGTGAATTGAATTAGACTCCTTAGTGATAGGCAACCAAAATGAAGGCATGTATGTTTGGTTGCATATTAGGAAAACTGCAGGCGCTAATCGATCTAATTTCAAATAATTAAACTATTATTTTATTTTTTTTAAATAAAAAATTACGAGCATATTTTTCCAAGATTAATGTTGTTAAGCAACGCCAAATGGGTTGAAAATCGGGATAGGTGGCTCCCAGAAAGCAAGAACATTGAACGCTTTCCCCTCCCGAAGACATCGATATTATATCTGAATAAATATATAATATATATATATATATATATATATAACTAGTCGCAAACCCGCCTTCGGCGGGCTTTCCACCTAGCCAGGGGGCTGCGCCCCTGGACCCCTTTGCTCGCCTTCAGCGAGCAAGTTTATTTCCAATTTGGGATATTTCTTGTTGCAATGCAAGTGTTAAGAAAGGATCTTATATTCAAGCGAGGCGAGGGTACCGATTGGGAACAGCACAAAAGGGTCTGTTTATGACTGTTTAAAGGGTCTCTTCGTTTTTCAACTGCTGCGTAGCCCCTACCCCCAGCCCATAATCAGGTAGGAAGCTGGTTCTCAGAGCATAAAGGACGCTCTCTAATTTCCTAGCCAACTTGTTGATTTTGTGTTCCCATATTGAAGAAATTTGATTATAATTAATTTTCCAAAACATTTAAGAGATTCAAATTATTACTACGTTACTCCCTGGTCCATGTACTATATATGTACTTAATTTCAAATGGATAAGTAATGCCAAGCGCGGCGAAAGCTCGGGATTGGTGACCCCGAGCAATCAGCGTGTGGAACGCCCCCCGGTTGCCATCGATACAATGTATATTAAAATTTATATAATAAATAAATAACCCCTAAATGGCCTCTGTAGCCGAAAAGGGTTTTTAAAAAAAAAAAAAAAAAAAAAAAAAAAAAAAATTTCAAATGGATTCATTGAAAATTGTGGATTTCTATAGAACATATACATACATATTTACATACATACATACATTTTTCCCATTTCATTTTTATATATATAGATTCGCTAATGTCCGTCTGTCTGTCCATCACGCTCTATTTAGGCAACTTCCCGTTGGAATTTTGAGATGAAATTTTTTATGCATAAAGAGAACCTTCTCGGGATTACAAGAAAATTATTTTCATCCCAAAATTCCCATAACGCCGAAGGCGGGCGACGCGGCTAGTTAATAATATAATTATGTTAAAATATATAAAGCGCTAAGCACTGACTTCCTGTCCCTGTGTGTATGTGCCTGTTCTCTCTCTGATTGGCCAGATTTACAGGAAGTGGAGTCAGGGAGGGAAATTTAAAACTCTAAGTCAGAGAGCCGAAAGCGAGCAATTGCAAAATTCCAAATGGTGAACAGATTGTTTATAATATAAAAATAAATTGGAAAAAGGAACGGGAGCCTTCCCGGTTATAACAGCCAGGAAAAATAAAAAGCTTTATATTTCTTTGCCGACGTTTCGGGTGCTAGTCGCACACATCCTCAGGGCAAGCAAAATTGTCAAAATTTAGCACAGGGATTTTTTTTTTAGCTATGTCAGTCATAACAATAGTCTTAAGTTTTATTATTAAACATACCATCAATGCTACGAACTAATGAATCAAACATGAAATTAATTTTCAGTACCGCATAACCTGTACTAAATTTTGCTTGCCCTGAGGATGAGAGCGAATAGCACCCGAAACGTCGGCAAAGAAAAATAAAGTTTTTTATTTAACCTGGCTGCTGTTTCCCGGGAAGGCTCCCCGTTCCTTTTTCCAATTTGAATATCTACAGTCATTCAACTTAAGAAATTCTATATAAATAAAATTCAAAACCCAAAAAATGGTTTCTGTAGAGGAAAAGGGTTAAAAAAAATCTGGTGTGACTGGTCGCACAGAAGATTTTTTGTGTTGAGATATATTTACTTTCCAACAGTAGGGTACATATGAATTCAAGATGTAAAATTTATAAACAGAAAAATATTTATATTTTGTTACCATGGCAACAATTTCTCTTATCTTTCCTATGAAGTACAAGAGTAAAGTGGTCTTTAGAAGATTTCAATGGCACAATGAGAATATACATTTGAAAGAGCATCTAAAAAATAATTGATTTATGAATTTCAATCAAAATCATTGGAGCGAATTTTGAGAAAATCGAAAAAAAAAAAAAAAACTGAAAAAAATACATCAGTAAAGTACTAGTACTCTTTGGCTGATTTTGATAAAAAGCTTATTTTCACGCCATAGGTGGGTGTTTAACTTAAATATAAAATTTCAACTTCCTAGCTCAATTCCTTCATGCTTTAAATTGAACCCAGACAGACCATGTCGCGAAAATCACTTTTTTGGACTCAGGGGACCTCAAAACGTGAAGATCCATCAAAATCTCGACATCGAATTTTTGACATGAATCCAATACTTTCTATATATATTATCATATATATAGAGGTAAGAGAAAGTAAAAACAAGGCACTTACCCCTGGGCCAAGGCACTAGAGTTCTCTTGCCTCTTGGCTACTAAGGTTCAGAGGTTCGTTTACAAATAACCGATAATATTTGTTGCAAATATAAATTCCTAACAATGATTGTGTGTTGTGTTTTATATATCTAACGTCCAAGTTGACAAACGTTTCGGTCCCTCTCTTTGTACCTCTCTCACGCCTATCAAAAGTGGTCTTTTTCTCTCTCTCTCTCTTTCACATATACTAAACAGAGCCATGATTTACAGTGTCACACTTTGAGTAGACAAGTTGCCTGCCCTTTTTTCGGAGAGGCCTGAGGCCGACAAAGATTAGCAACGCTTCCAACACATCTGCCCCAAAGGGGGATGCTTAAAAAAAAAAACCGAAAAAATCAAAGCTGAAAATAAGAGCTCAACTCAAAGTGGAAAATACGACATGTGAAGAGAGAGAGTCACCCTAAAAAACGGAACTAATCCCCACTTGTAATAAAAGTGCAATCAATTCTATTTACGCCCTTCTTAACTACACACTAAAATAATATTTACGTTCAAAATAAAAAAAAAAATATATATATATTTGATATTAATATCACACTCAATCGGTTGTCAACGAATATGAAAACAAAAAATAGATATTAAAATGGAAACAAACTATAATAATAATAATAATGAATGTTTTATTTACTAAAAAATATATAATAATAAAATGGAATTTTATGGGAATGGAGGGAATAAAAATTAATATTAGCTTTTTGGATAAATTGAAATTTTTTTTTTTTTTTTATTGAATATTATTGGTTCATCTAATGTCGTCATTATTATATTTCATAAAAAATTTAATATCATCTCCCATTCCCACCACCCCAAACTGGGATATTTAAGTATAAGGCTGATTCTCGAAAAAAAAATCTCTGCTGAGTTGATCGATTTGTTTTTTTTTTTTTTACTTTCTCTTATTGAACTTATTTTCGATGTTTTTTTTTTTTGTCCAAGTCATAGTTTATGTCTTGTTTGATTAAAATTAACTACTGGTTCCCAACTTTTTTTGAGTTTGGAAAAAAAATTCGAAAATGAGGGAATTACAGACCAGTGATAGGATGATTTTTAATATGATTCTACGACAATTAAAAACTGTGAAATGCAAAAATTATTTTTTATTTCAAAACTATAATACATAACAATTTAATGGATTTAAGTTACATTAGCACTCGGGCTTGGCGTAGTTGGTAGCGCGCCTGCCTTGTTTGTATACCAAGGGTCGAGGGCTCGGATCCCAGGCATTCCGATGATTTTATTTAAGCCATTTGGTATCCAAATGAACGACTGGAGCCCTATATATATATTCATTATAATGGTTATCGTATAGTCTTATATGGCCTAAGTTGTTGAGAAGACTGTGTGTATCTTCAGGGCAAGCAGAATTGTACAGTGAGCGCCACAATTAAGTCCTAAGTCCCCACCTGAGAGCTACAGACCCTAAGTACAGTATATGGTATAGTATATGATAGGAAAATAAAATCTCATACAGATTATTTTATTTTACCTTATCAAATTTAAAATTTTTTCGCTATATACCATATACTTAAGGCACTATATACTACCCATAATATATACTTAAGGCTCCCAGGTGGGGACTTAATTGTGGCGCTCACTGTACTTATTTTTGACAATTTTGCTCATTTTTATTGTCATATAAGTTGAAGGAGTAAATTTTAATTTATTCAGAAAGCCTCAAAACGTGTATATCCATCAAAATCTCGATATCGAATTTTTAACATGAATCTAATACTTTATATATATATATATATATATCTTATATCTTCTTCATATATGGACCCTGATATGCAATGGTGTGTCAAAGACCAAAAAAATTCAAAATTGAGTTAAGCACGGAATATTGTTTCAAATGCTATAATAGTATTTTGGACAGTAGCGTAGCCAGGATTTCTGCTTGGGGGGGGGGGGGGGGCCCAAAAGTTTTATGAACACCCGGGGGAGAACCCCCCCCCCTCTCCAAGAAACTTAAAGTGGACAAATTTTAATGAGATATAAAAACAAATAAAATAAATTTTTTTTTTTCTTGAAATAAAAAATAATTTTAATACAAAATTCGTAAATATTAGAGATTTTTTCAATTATTTATGTTTTTTTTTTAGATTTTAGAAAGGGGGCGCCCGGCCCCCCCCTGCCCCCCCCCCCTGAATACGCCACTGATTTTAAATGAAATATGTCCTAAAAAAATTTATATTTAATATTACTTGCACAATTGACAAAAAAAATTATATATAATCCAATGAAAACAAAAAACTAATGTTGTTTTTCTCAAAACTCGATGTTTGGTCTTTGACACACCATGCATAATAGGGTCCATATATAATTCTTCTGTACGTGTGTATGTGATTGAACTCCTCCTAAACGACTTTGATGAAATTTTTTGTGTATGTTTGTGAGAGTCCCGCCGAAGGCGAGCAAGGGGGCGCAGCCCTCCGGCTAGGCGAAAAGCCCGCCGAAGGGGGGCTTTGCGACTAGTATATACATATAAAGGTAAGAGAAAGTAAAAATTTCAATTTTTTGTTTGTATATAATCACAAGGTAAAGACAAAGTAAATCTCCCGTTCAAATGAAGGGAAGGGGGATTGTCATGTATTGATGAAGACATAAAAACAAACGAAACGTCTATATAAGTCAATGTACGGTATCATCCATGTTCTCCAGAGATAGAAATCATGCTAACAAAAAAAACATCAGATTTGTGTTACAAATACTTTTAAGAGAATTTCCCTAAATTCTATATTAATTTAATTTGTTTAATGGGGTTTCTCTCTCCCCCCCCCCCTCATCCCTTCCACTCTCTCACTCATTTGTGTATGCAGATTTTCACTCTTAATGTAATTTTCTATTTGAAATCAAAATTTCTCTGTTTTTCCGCTTTAAATTAAATTTGGTTTATTCACACAGACAGACAAACAAGAACATTTACATTTAATTAAAAGTCGTCTTCTTCTTCTTCTACTTCTTCTCTTCTCTTTCAATATCTCATTGATTAATTTGTAAATTAATTCACATTTTCCTCCAATGAAGAGTAGAGAGGGGAAGAGGAAAAGGGGATTAAAGACGAACCAATTTTGTTAGATTTATTTTTTGCTTATAAATAAACATATTTTTACTTTCTCTTACCTCTATATACAGTATGTTATTATATAGAGAGAAAGTATTGGATTCATGTCAAAAATTCGATGTCGAGATTTTGATGGATATACACGTTTTGAGGTCCCCTGAATCCAAAAAAGTTTTTTTCGCGACATGGTCTCTCTGTAAAGTGAACAAAATATCTCAAGAACGAAAAGAGCTGCCCTCGGGGCTTGGTGTAGAGGTTAGCGTGCTAACCTCGTATATCACAAGTCGCGGGTTCGGACCCCAGGCAGTCCGATGATTTTATTTAAGCCATTTGGATACTAAATGGCTTAAATAAGAATGCCTGGACTCCCAATAGATATATTAAAACAGACGAGTATCGTTTAAAGTCTTAAATGGCCTAAGTTGCTGAAAAGACTGTGTGTATGTGAGTGTGAATGAGAAAAAAAGTGTGAGTGTTAAAAAAAAGGAAAAGAGCTAGGAGGTTGAAATTTTATATTTAAGTTAGGTACCCCCCTGGCACGTAATACGAAGCTTTTGAACAAAATCGGCCAAAGAGTACTAGTATTTTACTCATGGGCGTAAGTAGCCCCAAGAAAAATTGAGAAAATATGGGGCTTTCCAGGCCCACCGGAGGATAGCTGGTCCAATCCCGCCCCCCCCCCAGTCAAATTCTCTAGTTACACCCATGATTTTACTGATGTACTTGACAGGCGATAATAAGACCCATGGTCACATATGCATCTGTGGTATTGTGGCCAAAAGTAGAAGAAAGAACAACTCAAGCTAAATTGCAAAAATTGCAAAGAATAGCTTGCATAGGAATAACGGGAACCATGAAAACCTGTCCCAAAATATAATAATATTAATTGTATTAATTCTTTTCTGCACTATTATAAACCGCAGCACTTGAAATCCTGAGGGGCCTAACTCCTCTCCACTTACATGTAAAAGGAGAGGCCTTAGAGTGTTTTAAAAAAAAAGTAACATTCCGGGAGTCAAAAACCACCTTGCTTCTACATTATTGCTAGGCTATCAGTTGCAGAGGTCGTCATAGAAGGCCCCCTTCTAGAAAATATAATTGCCTAATATTAATTGTATTAATTCTTTCCTATTATAAAATCTCCAGCTTATAATAATGTTTAAATACATTAGCGTAAATAGGTGGGGGGAAGGGGGTGCTCGCCCCCCCCCGCTCCAGGCGATTTGACGCTCCTTGATACCGACGCCCTAGGGAATTTATCATCTTCTTTCCATAGATTGTCTAAAAAAATTGATAGTTTTCTTTTAAAATTATATTACAACTTGAAAAACGGCGTCCAGTTGAGCTTCGTCCCCCCCCCCCCCCCCTGGGCCCAAAGGCTAGTTACGCCGCTGTTTAAAAATTGTATTGTGATTTTCTAAATTCGCACACCCACATTTAATTTCTTCGGCTCATCTCGGCATCGCTCGGAATTCAAACCGATTTTTTATTCCTTAAACGCGTGGCAGTTGGAAGGAGTTGCGAGTTGGGAGAGATTGCTTTGTTTTATTTTGGGTTAAATTACAAGAATATCATACAACATACGAATAAGTTGTTGAAATTCAGCATGGATATAATTAATCAACTGCCTGTGTTATGTAAATATCTAACAAGTGCATATAAAGGTATGATCATTTTTTTTTGTAACTGAAATTCCTCCTTAATTTTTGTACATTTGAAAACTAAAGTCGTCAAAAAATAATTTGTTTAATGTCTTTTTCGACATCTGAGGTCATTTAGACCCCGTCCCTATTTATTTCAATTGATAGTTATCCAATTCATTTGAAATAAATTAGGTGTGTGTAGATTTTTACTTTCTTTTATAGAGAAAGTATTGCGATCATGTCAAAAATTCGATGTCGAGATTTTGATGGATATACATGATTTGATGTCCCCTGAATCCAAAAAGAGGGTCCAGCAAATTGGTCTGTGTGTATGTGGAAATTTTTGACCATGAAGGAAATGAACTAGGAGGTTGAAATTTTATATTTAAGTTAGGCACCCTCCGAACTCGTGTAAATAAGCTTTTAAACAAAATCCGTCAAAAAGTATTAGTACTTTACTGATGTACTTTTTCAGTTTTTTTCGATTTTCTCAAAATTTGCTCCAACGATTTTGATTAAAATTCATAAATCAATTATTTTTTAGATGATCTTTAAAATGTATATTCTCATTTTGCCGTTGAAATCTTCTGACAAGGGCAGATACAAGGGGGTAAAGGGGGTAATTACCCCCTGAGATTTGAAAAAAAAAAAAAAAAATACTTTTTTTGGAAAAAAATGTATTTTCAATGTAAAATTTTAAAAATTAATACTTAAAAATTTGATTTGTATTTATATTCTGGCAAACAAGTACAGAATGTGCCTTAAAATTACCGAATTTAAGAAAAAAATTGTGCGACCAGTCACTCCAGATTACCCCCCCCCCCCCCCGAGAAACACCTCTGGATCCGCCACTGTCTTCTGAAGACCACTTTACTCTTGTACATCTTAGGAAAGATATGAGAAATGGTTGCCATGGTAACATCTTTTTCTTTTAAGAATAAAATTCATATAAATCAATTATAATTTAGATACCCTTCAAAAAAGTATATCAGTAATATTTTGTGAAAATTGTTTGAAGTACACTTTGCTGATGTAATTCAGTTTTTTTTATATTTTTATTAATTTGATGAATATAATAAAAATATAAAATAATTTTGTTTTTTTTTTTATTATTATTTTTTGCTCGATTTAATTGTTTCTCAGAATGGGTGACGTCATAATGAGGTTTTATTTTTAGACAATGGATGAATAGCAAGTCGGCTACTTTAATATATGAGAAGATAATAAAACCCCGATAAGCCTCCCTCCCTTTTTTTTTAATAAACCTAATTTTTCCAGCCACCCCTGGACCATCCCCATGGACAAATCTTTTGAAACATGTATTTTTTTGCTTCATAAATGGAATTTTTTCTCAAAAAAAAAATAATAATAATTTTTTGTAAACAGGTTGCTAACCTCATTTTTCATTTTTTCATCACATTTAACATTAAAATTTGATTAATATATTTATTATAAACGTAAAAACAAGTGAAAATAATTAAATATTTTTCAAGGAATTGAATGAATTCTACCTTAAAAAGTTGAAATTGCAGTCAAACAGGCCCAGGTCGTCAGATGCAGGAAAATCACTTTGAATTCACAACACACACATAAAAATAAAACTATAACTAATTATTATATAACTAAATGAATAACACAAATAAATAAATACTATTTAAATAATAACGAAACGTTAAAAAGAGCACGGATCCGAGGGAGAAATAAAAACGCGGGATGAAGCCGGCGCGAATTGCTCGAGTCTAGAGAGCGCTGCGAGCGCCCAACACACACACACACACATAGCTACTCTCTCTCACACACACATACACACGTATGCATTCAGCATGGTTAAATAGACCCTGTTATGCATTAGTGTGTCAAGTGCCAAAAAAAATTGAGTTAAACACGGAATATCGTTTCAAATGCTATAATTAATAGTATTTTTTTTATGAAATATATCCTAAAAAAATTTATATTTAATGTTACTTGCACAATTGACAAAAAAAAAATTATATATAATCTAATCAAAAGAAAAAACTTTAATGTTAATTTTCTCAAATCTCGGTACCTGGCGCTTGACACACTAATGCGTAACAGGGTCCAATTATGGTTAATGAACCCTGAGACTTTTCTTAAATAAAATTGTTGTTGTTATGGCTGTTGGGCTTTTTCAAGAAAGGATTGCAGACAGAGAGAGATTGGCAACCAAAAGTTTATTGAGACAACGTTTCGGTCATCTTCAAATTAAAATATCTAAAAATTATTTGCATCTAAATGGAAATCTCCCACCTGATGGAAATATCTAGGGCAAAAAACTATTAAAGAAATGACTGCAACCCTTCCTTGATAGAGTAATATTAAAAAAAGACGTGGCACTCGCGGTCATAGGAAAGGTGCTCAGAAGTGCCCGACCCCCAATTAAATCATAATTACCCCCTTTAATGCCCCATTACCTCTGCACTCACTTCTCCTACATCAAAGATTTCAAGCTTCCCTTCCCTCAACAAAATCCCGGGAGCCCACTGTCTTTAATGATCCTAGAATCGCCAGAGTCAAATAATTCATGAATAATGAAAAAATTATTTTATATATATAAATAGGCTTATAAAGATATTCGTCTAGTGAGTAACAAAATTAAAGGCTGCTTCATGTGATAATTTCATTGTTTTTTTGATTAATCAAAGAAGATAAACATTTTTGTTGGAATTTCAAAGCATAGAATTATAAAAGTGTAATTTTTTAAACAGTGAAATAATCACATGTAAAAGAGCAAAGATAGTGGGCGGTATATAAAAATAAACACTCTTGAAAATAATAATATTTAAGTAAATAAACTTTAGTAGATAGATAGATAATTTAGAAAATGAAAGACAAATAATAAAAACAATCGAGTTTTCATTCGATAAATGGAATGAACAAGTGATTGGAATTCATCTTATTTATTTGATGACTCCAGGAATATTAATAGAATAGATTGACAAACTAAATTTGACAAGTATATCTATAAAATGCAATCATAAAGAGATTATAATAGCAGGCCATGTACCGAGCAAAAATAGAAATAAAACAATTGCCTAAGAGATTTTATCTTAATTATTCACTAACTAGAATAGATACCTAAACCAAAATTGACAGAAAGACCCTCGATTTTATGCTGAATCAAATACACTTTGATTTTAGCAGATGAAGAAATGACAAACAAAAAACACTTGCAAATCTGTTTAATTCAACCGAGTTTGAGCACTTGGGCATTATTAATTAATTGATAATATGTAAAAGATTATTGTTTGATAATCAAATCATTTTAGAATAAATATAATTAAAAAATGACTTTTTTTAACAGGTTACTAACCTCACCTGTCATTTTTTAATCACATTTAACATCAAAATTTGATTATCATAGTTATTCTAAACGTAAAAACAAGTGATAATAATTAAATATTTTTCAAGGAATTAAATGAATTCTACCTTAAAAAGTTGAATTTGCAGTCAAACAGGCCCAGCTCGTCAAATGCAGGAAAATCACTTTGAATTCACAACACACATAAAAATAAAACTATAACGAATTATTATATAACTAAATGAATAACACAAATAAATAAATACTATTTAAATAATAACGAAACGTTAAAAAGAACACGGAACCGAATGACAGATAGAAAAGCGGGATCGTACCGGCGCGAACTAGCAAGTCTAGAGAGGACTGACAGCGCCAACACACACACACATAGGCATTCAGCATGGTTAAAAAAGTAATTAAACGTAATAACCAAAGGAATATTTCAAGAGAAAAATTTTTAATAAAAATAATTTAATTTAATTTACAGTAAGAAGGAAATGCAAAAAATAAAAATTAAATAAAGTCCATACGTATGAGGTAAAAAAAATTAATTTCTATATCCCAAAACTGGCCTGACAGTATAATAAAAAAAATCTGGTGTGCCTGGTTGCCCAGCAAACAACTTTATCTTACCTTCGGTAATCGAAAGTTGTGTTCTGTGCTTGTCACACCAAATTTTTCTTGTGTCGAGATATATTTAGTTTTCAACAATACAGTACATTTGAATTCAAGATGTAAAATTTATAAACATTGGAGAATATTTATATTTTGTTACCATGGCAACCATTTTTCCTATCTTTCCTATGAACTTTCGAAATATTCGGAGTAAACACTCTAAAAAGTTATTTTCTCATTGCCAAGAACCTAGCCTGCACCTATCATTTATATTACTTGGCACGCCACATCCTTTCGTATATATACTGTATATATATATATATAATTATATTTGTCATCTTTTGTTAAACCAAGAATGCATCTACCTGGTGCATGAGATTTTAATTTGATTTTTATATATATTCTGGTAAACAAGTACAGATAGAATTGATAGATTTGAAAAATTTCGTGGGTGAACTCGGGCCCCAGGCAGATAGCCAGTATGGCCAGATTTTTTTCTAGTGTACAAATTTTACTTAAATTAAGGCTTATTTGAAATAAGAAAAAACTAAATTTCTGAACCAAACTTTCAAAAAAAAAAAAGTACAAAAAGCAATTCTTCTTACTATATGTTGGGGGTTTTCTTTTTTTTTTGGATAATAGAATACATGATTTGCAATAAAAATACCGGAAGAGCAGGTAGGTCGGTCCATTCATCTCCCTTGGGACTAATTGGCTGCGCCCTTCGCCCTTGGACACATGTCTCTGGCTATAATTAAAAGTCGCCCAGCACTCCAGGGGGGCTGATGCCAATTGGTCCCAATTCCGACCTCCATTAGTATGTTTTTTTTTTCTCTCTCTTATAAATTACAGCCCAATCTCAATGATATTTGCCTGGGATAACATGGACCAGGGATCCTTTTTTTTTCCCTTCATTTTGAAATAATAAAAGAAATATTTATTGGCTTGAATCCCAGAAGGAATTATCAGTTTTTTTAATTGAGTGAGCCATTAACGATTTCAAATCTATTCATTTGAGGAAATTGATTTGGGTTAATGGAAAAAAAGGTCAGGGATGGCCACCAGGGGTTTGACCCTCAATAAAACCCTGAATAAAACTAAGATTTAAAAACTAAAACGAAAGGATTCTGTGAAAGAATTTAAAATCTGACGTGCTAGTCCCAGAGTATACAACTTTCTCTTAACTCTAGTAATCGAAAGTTGTGCTTGTCACACCAGATTTTTTTTAGTTTCCAAATTCAAGATAATTTTTTTTTTTTTAAACACACTTTTTTCTCATTCACACTTATAATTATCACATATAGAAACGGGGCTTCACTTACTCTACACTGCGCTTTTTACATGTGATAATTTCATTGTTTTTATAAAAGGTGGTGGAAAAAAAAAATTTGACATGAAACCAATACTTTCTCTCTATATAATAACATATATAGATAAGAGAAAGTAAAAAACCATTTAATTTAATTTAAACCATCGAATTTTTCTAATTTATTTAAATAATCAACCTTTTATAAGAAAATAATAATTCATCTCGTCACGTCAGAGAGTGTTGGGATTTTATTTTTTCCCCCCTCTAGAGGAAATGGAAACCTTTTTCTCCTTTCTTCTTTCTCTTTTCACTCAACTATTTTCTTTTTTCTTTTTTTTTTAAACCACCATTTCACATTGGCATTCTCGGCTTTCAACCGCTTTCCATCTAAACTCTCTGGAATTGTTTAAATCTTATCCTAACAAAGGTGGATACTTCCAATTTTTCCTTTTTTTTATTTAACCATTTAACTTTCTTTTGAAAAACAACCTCGATAATGATACACTTTTTTTTTCTTGATTTATTTCTTATGTTAGCCTCTAATATTATAATCATATTTTCTAGCAATGGATTGAGTTCTTCTGCGGTCAGCCACCTACTGAAATCACTTTATTGACCTCAGGCTACTTATATACAATACGTAGATGCCAGATCTGGTAACAGAAGAAAGGAAGATCTTCCTGCCTTGATATTAATGACTGCGGATCAACAGATAGCTGGGAATCTAGATGTGGGAATAGTGAAGAATCAACAAATCCAGTGATGAAACCGTGGTGAAGTAAATGATGATTCTATTTAGTGAATTGAAGAATTATTTAGAGCAGCTATGTCCAACCAAAATTACACGAAAGTGAAATGTTTCACATTCAATTTTTTAAGGATTTTTCGATATCTCAAAGTATTTTTATAAATTATCACAAATAGAAACGGGGCTTTACTTTGTTACTTACTATACAGAGAGAACCAAAGTTAAGATCCTTTCTACATGTGATTATTTCATTGTTTTTTTTTAAATATAAAATTTTCCATTAAAGAATTCCATCATCAACAATAGGTGAGGGAGCGGGCAGCCAGGAAGTAAGCCTCTACGAAACGAACCTCAAGAGTATAATTATAATTATAGCCGAAACTGTCTCCAATCAGGGGCGGCTCTAAGATGAAGATATTGGATAGGCAACTTTGCGGGGTGTCATCATTTTTAATTAAAGTTATTGTTTTTTGAAATAAAAACGACAAAGTTGCGTTGACATATCAAATCACATTTATTAGAAGTAGTTATAGCATAGAATACATATAGTTACGATGTTTAAATAATTCTGATAATTAACCAAAACCAAAACCGACATTATTATTGGGTAGGCAGTTGCCTACCCGCTAAAGCCGCCCCCTCTCCAATACTCTTGAGTTTCATTTCCTGGCTGCCCGCTCTCTCACCGTTTGTTGAAATACAACAGCCACTTCACAAATAGTCATCGAATTCCATCTTCTTTTATAAAAACAATGAAATTATCACATGTAAAAAGAGTAAGGCTGGTTTTTAATTTTGGCACTATCCGTTCACTAACAAAGTTATATTTGATAATTTCATTGTTTTTATAAAAGAAGATGAAAATCTTTAAAGCTGATCCACTCAGGAATAGACCATTTGTTTAATAGTCCAAGAGCTGGCGACAAAAATGGGCAAGAGTTTTCTGAAGGCTAATATTTTCAGAATAGGTTGCATTTTAGTGATGGCAAGATACTCAAGAGTCAGCACTTCCAATACCGGGGCGTTTAGCTCGAATAAGCCGGTAAAGTTGTAGAAAGATGGTTTTTAGCAAATATCTCGAAAACTATGCTGTTTTCCACAAAAATTCATATATACAAAAATAATTGAAATTAAATTATAAACAAAAATGTTATAGTACTTAATCACGCTAAAGTGAACGGTTCGGGAGATATAGAGGGGTAAAATTTATAATTTCTATGAAAGGAGACACAGAAAAATATTTATATCTTGTTACCATGAGAACCATCAAATTTTACCCCTCTATATTTCCCTAACCGTTTAGAGTTATTGTGTACTAGACCATTTTTTGTTTGTAATTTAATTTCAATTATTTTTGTATAGATGAATTTTTGGGGAAAACCGCATAGTTTTCGAGATATTTGCGAAAAACTATCTTCCTTCAACTTTACCGGCTTATTCCCGCTACTGGAAGTGCTGACTATATACTGTATATATATTTATATTAAATGTTCTGGAATCCTTCCACAACTGTGTCAATAAGAAAACTTATCTTCACGAGGTATGTACAGTGAGCTCCACAATTAAGCTCACTGTACAAAAAGAAACCGAACTTTTGTTCTATCATCTTTATTGCTTATTGCATGTCATTTTAAGCACTGTCCCCTTCAAAATATGGCAATATACCGTTCACATTGTTTCTTCCATTTTTGGAACACCTCATAGAACAAATTTTGTGAGAAAAGCTTCTCGTCGCATTGCCCTATATCTCCTCTATCGTTTTGAAATGACGTCCTTTCAACGTGTTTTTCACTTTAGGAACCAGAAACTCTGCTGGGACTACTAGCTAGGTGCGGATAATAAGGTGGATGGAGCACAAAGGAAATGTGGTGTTTTGCTAGAACACTGCAGACAAGGAGTGACACGTGAGCTGGCACATTGTCATGATTCAACATCCAGCTCTGGTTTTCCAATAATTCAGACCTGTTGCTTATCACAGCATCATTTTTCTGTTACCCAAACTGAAAAACAGGTTGAAAAGACGTGGTTTCCAAACAATAGAGGAGATGAATGAAGAAGAATGTGCGCCGCTCACAAAATGTCTTCCAAGAGGCGATGGGAACGGTGTATTGCCTGTAGAGGGGACTATTTTGAAGGGAAATGTTGTATAAGCAATAAAGCTAATACAGCAAAAGTTCTGTTTCTTTTTGTACACATTGTACATATAAATTTTATTAATATATAATGTATAGAAGAGCGAAATTACTATATTTAGCTTATTTTTACAATTTTTTTTTTTTTTTATTTCACAGGTATTAAAATGAATAGAAAAGAGAGAGCAGAAGAAATTATCCTCTGACGTCACAAATATATGGATGCTGACTGGGCAAGACTTGAATAAAAAAAAAAGAAAAAGAAACAGACCATTAAAGGAAAAACCAATAAAACTCGGATGGAATTGGATTGGAGTCAAAGTCAAGAGATCACATCTGCTGGAATGTTAAACAAAGAAAAATAAATAAATAGGCATTTAATACCTTTAATAATCCATTATAATTTAATGTGGATGAATTAATCAATGAATTATGGAAATTGGTAGTCGAGCAAAAAAAAAAATAATATCTCGGCTGGTGAAGGTAAAACGAGGCCCCGTACGAGAAAAAAATAATAAGGTAGTCCCTCTTGCCATCTCATTTGAGATGACCTCATCATTATTTTTAGTGACTTTTTATTTCTTTACCAAAATGGCAATTTCAGCCAAAATAATTCTCTGTTACACTTTCCACCTAAGAAACGTTTCTAGTCAGTTCATGTATTTTATTACTTTCTCTTACCTATTATATAAGTATGATATATAGAGAGAAAGTAGTGGATTCATGTAAAAAATTCGAGGTTGAGATTTTGATGGATATACACGTTTTGAGGTTCCCTGAATCCAAAAAAGAGGTTTTCGCAATATGGTCTGTCTGTGTGACTGTATACAATATAAAGCATGAAGGAATTGAGCTAGGTGGTTGAAATTTTATATTTAAGTTAGACACTCCCATGGGAGGTGACACGAATCTTTTGAACAAAATCGACCAGAGTACTAATACTTTACTGATCTAATTTTTCAGTTTTTTTCGATTTTCTCAAAATTCGCTCCAACGATTTTTATTAAAATTCAAAAATCAATTATTTTTTTAGATTCTCTTTAAAATGTATATTCTCATTTTGCCATTGAAATCTTCTGAATACCACTTTACTCTTGCATTTCTTAGAAAAATCGGAGAAATGGTTGCCATGGTAACAAAATATAAATATTTTCCCATTTAACATCTTGAAATTCGAATGTACCGTACTGTCGGAAACTAAATATATCTCAACACAAAAAATCTGGTTTGACAAGCACAGTACACAACTTTCTCTAGCAGAAGGGTAAGAGAAAGTTGTGTGCTGTGAGATCAGTCACACCAGATTTTTTTTAAACATATTTAAATTTCTATTTCTGAATAACAAATTCCATCATCTTTTATAAAAACAATGAAATTATCACATGTAAAAAGCGCAGTGTAGAGTAAGTGACAAAGTTAAGCCCCGTATCTATATGTGATAATTTCATTGTTTTTATAAAAGAAGATGAAAATCTCTAAAGTGAACGCACTCAGGAATAGACCATTTGCTTGTTTAGTCTTGTTTTGTACGGTCTGGAACTCTTTCTGGCCTGCCTATTTAAAATCATTAGAAATAAAGCATTTTTTTTTGTATTTGTATTGTGGTTTAATTTACTAAATAATAATACAAAATTAAAATACAACGTTCTGGTTGGAGCAATGGACACTAACTTGATTGATGATTTTTGAAATTGTTCTCTCAGGGATTTTTTTACTATTATACGAGGGCAATTCGGAAAGTAATCGCCGTTGGCCGAGTGGCTATATAATTCGATATGTGTGCGTTTCGACGACATTCCCCCAAGACTACATGTTAAATTTCAATTTTTTAATAATTAATTACACCATAATCCTTCGTAAGATCTGCTTCAAAATTTTATTTTATACCTATGTGATAGTGATTAATAACATATTAAAAACACTCACAGTCTTGTTAAATATATCTATGACTCAGTTTAAGTCCGAATCGAGGTATTTTGAATACTAATATCTTATTCAAATATAAAGATCTCGAAAAATATTTATTTTAAGATTATCTTTATATATAGTTGAGGGGATTAGAAACATTTCTTTTAAATTAGCCCTAGGACATGTAAGAACATGTTCTTTACCCTCTCTGGCTTTCTCTCCCCCCTAAAGTCAGTTCCGGTTTAGAAGAGAGAGGCGACGAAGGACTGAAAATAGAAGTAAGGATTCATAAAAGAGATATTCTATCCCCATCACGTTTGACGGTAAATTTATTTTCTACACTCTCTACTTCCTTCTTCTCTAAACAAGAAGTCACAATTAAAAAGAGAAATGATTTTTGAAATTCTATGCTTCGAGGAAATTTTTATAAATAAGTTACTATTTCACTTGCGTTGCAAATTCTGTAAAAATTACCTAATTTGTGAAATGTTGCATAGGCCTATATATATTCATTGACGGATTTAGGCACAGTGGAGGTGGTCCCCTCGAATGTGAATGAGAAAAAAAAGAAAAAATCTGGTGTGACTGGCGCACAGCACACAACTTTCTCTTACCTTCGGTAATCGAAAGTTGTGTTCTGTGCTTGTCAAACCAGATTTTTCGTGTCGACATATATTTAGTTCCCGACAGTACGGAACAATTGTATTCACTATGTAAAATTTATAAGTATGGGAAAATATTTATATTTTGTTACCATGGGAACCATTTCTTCTATCTTTACTATGAAATACAAGAGTAAAGTGGTCCTCAGAAGATTTCAATCGCAAAATGAGAATATACATTTTAAAGAGCATCTAAAAAATTATTGATTTATGAATTTTAAAAAAAATCGTTGGAGCAAATTTTGAGAAAATTGAAAAAAACTGAAAAAGTACATCAGTAAAGTACTAGTACTCTTTGGCCGATTTTGTTCAAAAGCTTCGTGTCACGTCCCATGGGGGTGCCTAACTTAAATATAAAATTTCAACTTCCTAGCTCTTTTCGTTATTGAGATATTTTGTTCACAGACAGACACACAGACAGACCATGTCGCGAAAACCTCTTTTTTGGATTCAGGGGACCTCAAAACGTGAAGATCCATCAAAATCTCGACATCGAATTTTTGACATGAATCCATTACTACTTTCTCTCTATATATTTCATATATAGGGTAAGAGAAAGTAAAAAGGTATAATGAATCACTTGATTTTTTTTCTCTAATCATATCAACAATTAACAATTAAACTTCAAAATCAGGCAATAAATCCATTAGTCATTTCTCTCTTATTCCCTAAACTTCATTTATTTGTTTTCCATTCCATTCAGAGAGAGAGAGTTTGTTTGTGAATTCATTCCTTGTTAGGAATTTGCTGAGGATGGATATTTATGGTTCGTTCAATTCAATGTTGACCACAAACGCGTCCTCTCTCTGAGTGGACGTGTGTTTCAATTGGCTAAAAAGTAGTAGACCCTCTCACTCTGGCCGATAATTAAGTTGAGGGGTCGGGGAACTGAGAAAAAGGGCGAGAGAAAGGCTTATTAAAAAGTCCAGACCTCGAGGGGACTCCCGACATCGCTTTCCACTTTGCCCTCGACGCTCGCTCTCCCTCCACTAACTAAAAAGGGACACCCCGAGGGAATGACACCTCCCCTGGCTGGCTTAACTCTCGGATACGGGATTTGCATGCATTGTCCACTTGCCTCTCTCACTCTCTCTTATAATCTCGCCTTCACTCTATTGATATCAAAGATAGGAAGAGATACAATCCTTGTTTTTTGTTATCTAATTTAATTTATATAACAAAACAATTTACAAAAAATATTTATATTTTACTAAATATTCCGTCCGGTATCTATTTTTTTCAAATTGAGTTCTTTCTCTTTTTTTTTTACAAACGTTTTAATATTTTACAGGCCCTCGGACTTGGCGTAGTTGGTAGCGCGCCTTCCTTGTATATCAAGGGTCGAGGGTTCGGATCCCAGGCAGTCCGATGATTTTTTAAATAAGAATGCCTGGTCCCCAATATTCATAATAACGGTTATCGTAAAGTCTTATATGTCCTAAGAAAAGACTGTGTAAATGTGAGTGTGAATGAGAAAAAAAGTGTGAGTGTTTAAAAAAAAAATATTTTACAGTTTATTAAAAATGATGATGATTTCTTGTAGGACTTTCGGTCAAAGGAAAAATACTTTGTGTTTGTTTTTGAAGAAGGCCTGGCAACAAAGAAGAGCAACGGCCACAAAGATCTTAAGAATGAAGCAGTGCCAAGTTCGGCTGAAACTCGCCTGAGTGGCTCAAACATACCAGCGAGTGGAACGTCACAGGTTGGCATTGATACAAATAAGTTAAATATACCAGGGCAAATCAAAAACACTTTGCCCCTATTTTTTTTTTTTGGCCAAATAACGAATGTAAAACCAACACAGGAAAACTGTGCAGTTAAACTATAGTATGTGTGTATATAAGATGCATTTCTTATAACTGAAAAATTCTAACGTATTTATTAGTTTATAATACTATATTAAAAAATTTTTTTCCACCCCCCCCCCAAAAACACCCTCTTTCCCACTAGCCTAATAAGATATGGGGGTCCTGGCATTCTTATTTAAGCCATTTGTAATCCAAATCGCTTAAATGAAATCATCGGACTGCCTGAGATCCGAACCCGCGACCCTTGGTATACAAGGCCAACACGCTAACCCCTACACCAAGCCCGAGGGCATTGAGACAAGCGTTATTTATTTTATTTCTCAAATATTTGGTACGGCCCAACTATCGTTCAGTAACAAAGTTAAATGGGATAAATTCATTGTTTTTATAAAAGAAGATGAAAATCTTTAAAGGGGATGCACTCAGGAATAGATCATTTGTTTAATAGTCCAAGAACTGGCGACAAAAATGGGCAAGAGTTTTCTGAAGGCTAATATTTTCAGAATAGGTTGCATTTTAGTGATGGAATGAGACTCTAGAGTCAGCACTTCCAATACCGGAGCGTTTAGCTCGATTAAGCCGGTAAAGTTGTGGGAAAATGGTTTTTCGCTAATATTTCGAAAACTATGCGGTTTTCAGCAAAAATTCATCTATACAAAAATAATCGAAATTAAATTACAAACAAAAATGATCTAGTGCATAATCACGCTAAAGTGAACGGTTCGGGAGATTTAGAGGGGTAAAATTTGATGTTTGTCATGGTAACAAGATATAAATATTTTTCTGTATCTCCTTTCATCTGAATTATAAATTTTACTCCTCTATATCTCCCAAATCGTTCACTTATGTATTATTATGTACTAGATCATTTTTGTTTGTAATTTAATTTAAATTATTTTTGTATAGATGAATTTTTGCTGAAAATCGCATAGTTTTCGAGATATTTGCGAAAAACCATCTTCCCGCAACTTTACCGGCTTATTCTCGCTAAATGCCCCGGTACTGGAAGGGCTGACTCTAGAGTTCCCATCACTAAAGTGCAACCTATTCTGAAAATATTAGCCTTCAGAAAACTCTTGCCCATTATTGTCACCAGCTCTTGGACTATATGCACTGAGGGTAGAAAACGTTAGGTCATTAGAAATATTTACAATATAAATTGAATAATAGTTGGGAATTGGTGATATTTTCTTCAAACTCCATCTGAACATCCCGTCTATTTTTTTTTTATATCAATAGAGAAGATTTACTGAATCCATACATCGTCTTCTATTACCTTGATAAATGAATAAATAAACATCTCTGTGAATTAATGAGTAAACAAACAGGCGAGATGATGTAAAATTCAAATCAAAAATTCTATGTAAAGAAAAAAAAAAAACGACAATTGGTATAAAAAATGGAAAAGCTAACAAACTCTTGAGGGTGACATAGTGAACTCGCTTTCTCGCATAATAATAAAGTATAGAAGGGGTTGAAGGTGATATAGAGGGTAGGGCAAGCAGCCAGGCCACTCTCTATTACATTTTTTATTGATTCAAAGTAGATTTAAGACCATTTTTTTTTCTTTCTTTCTCTCAGAATACTAGTAGTAGGATAATAACATGACCTATATTAATAAATAAATAATTTTATAGGGCGAAATGAATTAAATTTTCCTTAATGAGGGGGCTCGAGCAATTCAAAAATTTGCCAAGAGATGTCAGAATGGTAGCTAATAATATTTAATGCATTTGGTTGATTTTCATTGATCTTTTAATAATAAATACTTTGTAAATGTTATTATATATTATGTATCTTTTATGAAAGCATAAAAATATATAGATATAGGCCAAAAGGGGATCAGCTGTTAGACTAGCCTGCCATCTATTGCAAGAATGCTGAACTAATTTGACAGTTGGTTTTTAAATAAATCATCTAAGCTTATTTTAAAAATTTCTTAATTAATATGTGATTAATATTAACAATAAATTCATTTTTAAATTTAAAAAAAATTAAAGATCATTGGGACAGATTGTTTTTTTGTATTTGCTTGATAACAAAAAAATTAATTACGACAATTTTTTAATAAGTCATTAAAAAAATTATAGCTCGATGTCCCAATAATCTCTTATGAATTGAATTCATTTAAAAAAAAACCGCATTGAAAAATTCCTTTAGTCTAGTTTTTTTAAGTACGTTTAGACCTCCTTAAAAACAATTTCGAATTCTCATTCTATCTTTACACTTTTGTGACAGCTCAATAACTAATAACCAAACAAATTTTAATAATATTCTTTGATATTAAATTCATAGTAACCAAAAAAAAAAAAAAAAACAAAATCTGTCACTAGAGAGAGCAAATCAGGTTTATGCATTTCTCATAATTTGCGTTGACACCTTTTGACATGAAACTGACATGCTAGATGATAAATTATTATCAGACAGACAGACAGACACATGAGAGCGAGAGGATATTCCTCTTCTCTCACTCACAATGTGTATTCACAATAAACTATTTTTTTTTTCGATTTCTAGGCCGGTATTCATAATCGAGACTTATTGATCAAGTCAGACTAAAGTAATTGCTTAAGTTCGCTTTCGATTCATAGACACAAACAAGCAATCGTTTGAGTCAGTGCAAACGAGCAGCACCTGGCGGAGACTTGACAAAGTAAAGACTTGTTTCCTAGGTCACTAGACCTAACTTATTCGATGTTTTCGTTATTCAGAGTTATTTCTTAAGCCCAGACTAGTTTCAAATAAGTTCGTTCGATTTCATAGTGATTTTTCATGCGGACTAGATAGCAAACAAGTCAGAATTTTTTAAGTCAAGTCGAAAGGTGACTTGAGTCTTTGTTTTTGACAGCAGTTGTCAGATCATCAATTTTCAAATTATCATAAATGTAAAAAATTAAGGTAAGAATTAATTATTAAATTAAATTATTATTAAATAACATTATTATTTATTTAAATTTCCACTTGGAATTAAATAATTAATAGAGATATATTTTTTTGCAGTTATTTTTTGAAAATTATAGTTTATAAAAAAGAAGAGCAATATCTAGATTATATATTTATATTATTATAAAAGGTAAATGAATACTTTGTTTTAAATAACTATTATTTATTTAAATTTTCATTTGGAATATAATCTTTGATAATAACCTGATAATAACTAAAATATTTATTTTAGATGGATTTGCACAAACAATTATGATTTAAATTTATATTGTGAAAGTGTTTTTTTATGATCAACTGAGGTGTTGATAGTTAATCAAATAAAATACGGAAGTTTTTCGGTTGCAGGTTTATTTTCGACTGAACATTCAGTTCAGTTCAGATGGTTAGAAACCATAATCTTCAGGCTTGGAAATCACAATCGTTTTATTTTGTATAATATATGAATACTTTCATTTCTTTATAATATAATGATTAACAAAATCTTAAATAAATTAAATTTTCATTGTACATGTTAAATATTTGTTATTTACCTAAAGAAACCAAAAATCCTTTGTAAAGATATTTAAGAACAATTCTTAGCTTATTTTTTCCAAATGAGGTGTGTCTATATATTTTTTATTAATCAATATATATTTCTATGTATATTAAGGCCTTATTATAGTTTCTAACCTAAAAAAGTTTTTAATTCAGCTGTCCTTGTTTATTTTTTTAGAAATTTTTATATTTTTGTAAAAAAATTAATTATTTTTAATTAAATATTTTAATTTATAATATTTATTTAAATTAATTTCAATTTTTATTATGTTGCCTACTTCACAAAACGTCAAATTATTTTTTCACAATAATATAATATTTCTGTAATATTTTATTCTTTGAAATTTTCGACTCGCCATATTAGCCGAAGGTTGCCGATTGTATCCGATCGGAGCCGAGAATAGCCGAAGTCGTTGACTTGACGAAGCAATTGGTTTGGCAAACAAGCAATGTTTATTGGAACTCTGACTTCAAAAGTCTTGCTTGAATAATGTTTATGAAATCATAAACGATCTAGCTCGACTTGTTCAAAAAAGTCTTACTTCATGAAGTCAGACTTAAGCACGAAAACAAGTTTCAATTATGAATACGGCCCCTAAAATTTTCATCATAAATATGCATTTTGTGGCCAATTCATTTCAATTTCATTTTTATCTTTTTATGAAAATTTTAACCATTTGTTGAATTAGGGATGGAAAAGTCGATTTTCGATTTTGTAATCGATTAATAATTTATCGACTTTTTTTAAAAACTCGTGCTTAAAAAGCGAATCAGCTGTTCATCTTGCGTCAGTAGCCATATTGTCGTCATTCTTTTCTAAATCAATTTTAGTTCAGTAAAATAGTGTTTTAGCTAAGTTATAGCATTCAAATGTATGATTTAACAATTTTTAAGGCACATAAAATTTAATATTTCCATTGTCAAAAATTATTTTCTCATCTTTCAAAATTTTTGAGGTTATTGGTAAGAAAAGTGATTATTAAAGCTTTTGTGGTTTGAAATAATATTATTAGGGGAATTTTTAATCATAGACCACATTTTTGTATTAAATATTTATTAAAATTATATAAATACTGTACAACGTTTCGATTGCTTATTCTGAAGTCGGAGCAAGTGTACAGTACTTGATAACGGCTGCAGAATAAGCAGTCGAAACGTTGTACAGTATTTAGAATTTTAATAAAGATTTAATACAAAAATGTGGTCTATAATTAAAAATTCCCTAATAATAAGAAAAGTGATCTCTCACCAAGAAAAGTGGCTCTCATGAAGATTTTACTGGAAGAAAAAAGTATTCACACCGAGATATTGCTAATAGGCTCCAGATTTCACAGAAATCTGTAAGTCAGTCATTAAATTTAGGAAATGAATACAAGTCCGCTCGACTAGGAATTGTGAACGAAAGAGTAGACTTCAACGCAGACTGCTCCAGATGGCCAAAAAGAATCGAAGAGCTAGCTACCAGTAGAGATTTGAAGAAGTCGCTGGAGATGTATGGAACTGATGTTTGTACGTCAACTATCCGCAGAAGCAGGAGTTCCAGGAAGAAGGCCAAACTCCCATCGGCTATGCCCAAGACGAGGCTCAGCTGGGGCCAAGAGGTCAGAGATCAGCTTGGAAATGATTAGAGTAAGGTACTTAAATACATAAACCCCTACTAGTAGACTAAATATTTGAGGGAAAATACATGTTATCAATTTGTCAAAACATTTCATAAAAAAAAGTGTAAGAAATTTGCAAATTCACACAAAAACACATCTGGCAAACAGAATTCATACATTTCCCTTTATCCATTTGTTTCTCCCATTACAGGTCTGTTTTTCTGATGATTCTATGTTCTCCATAAAAGCAGCCAATATGTAAGAATAACAAAAGAAGAAGAATTTTCAGAAAGTTGTCAAAGCACCCACGTCTGTCATAATTTGGAGTATCATGTCATTGCATGGGTTGTATTAAATTGGTAAATACATTTTTTTTTAAACATTAAATAAATTCTGCTTGAGTCTAATAATTTTCACACCTCTGTATTGTTTTTATAAAATCGAGCCCTTTTCTACCTAATTCAACAAGAGGTTAAAAAAATTCATATTTTCATAAAACGATCTATCCAGAAATTGCACGTGATATGGCGCCGAACATTAAAATAAAATAAGGTAGTTGAGTATACAAAATAAAACATTAAAATACTGAATCGTAGAACGTGGCTATAGCAGATATGTTGAATAGGAAAGAGCATGTAGTCAAATAATTGAGCCTCTATTTGGTAATAAACAGTCTTTATTGGAACGTTTCGGCTGTAATGTAATAATTCTTAAAAATGCCAACAAGTGATACTACGAAGTTCAGGCTTATAATCTTCGTAGCTTCCTTGTCATCATCAGAAGTGATTACATTCTAATGCTATTATATTACTACTACTAATACTATAATATTATAATATTAATCACTTCTGATGATGACAAGGAATTGTCGAAATACGTACTAAGTGTTAATTTTTAATTAATAAAAGAAATTGCTTGTTGCTCTTTGTTATAAAAACAAATATAAAATGCGACTTAATTTGTGATAGAGCATATTTTGTTTTTTCCCTACATTATGCATATTTGGTCATTTTATAGTGCATGCATATTTGAAGGTTTGATTGTGTGCATGAACATCCGGGACTGAAGAGAGAGAGTATGGATTACAATCCCTCCCAACTCCTATAAAAAACTGCCCTTTTAAATAAACGGTAATAAAATTAAATTTAAACTGAAATCAAGAATAATTTATACAAGAGCAACAAACAGTTTGGAGAGAGAAAATAGAGAGTTTGCCTATAATTTCTGCTTTAGAGAAAGTTTCACTAAACTATAAAAAGAAAGAAAGGGAGGGAGGGCCAGGGGATGGAAACAAACAAGAACAAACGACCCAATTGGGACGTCTTTTCTTTTTTTTTTTTTCATTAAATCTAAAATATTGAGTTAAAATAATCATGTAATTTTAAATGTTTTATGTTTTTTTTTTTTTTAAGGAATTCTATGTGGACACAATTATTGCCAAATAACTGAAAATTATAATTAGTGGAAGAAGATTTTGCCGGAGTGTCAGAGAATTATTTTGGCATTCGCATTACTCAAAATCAATGTCTACAAAACCAAATTTAAGTCAAAATCAGCAAATTCCTTTTGATCTAATCCTACATGAAAAGAAATCGTCTTCTATAGCTACATCTACGATGAAGAAATGATCTTAACCAAGAAATCCATAGATAAAATCTGCTCGAGTTATAGTCGGAGAGCTTACGACAAAAATGGGCAAGAGTTTTCTGAAGACGAATATTTTCAGAATAGGTTGCATTTTAGTGATGAAAAGATACTCTAGAGTCAGCACTTCCAATAGAGGGAATAAACCGGTAAAGTTGAGGGAAGATGGTTTTTCGCAAATATCTCGAAAACTATGCGGTTTTGCGCAAAAATTCATCTATACAAAAATAATCGAAATTAAATTCCAAACAAAAATGGTCTAGTCCATAATCACGCTAAAGTGAACTGTTCGGGAGATATAGAGGGGTAAAATTTGTAATTCATATAATGGTTGTCATGGTAACAAGATATAAATAAATATTTCACTATCTAGTGTTTCCTTTCATATGAATTATAATTTCTCTAAATCTCCCGGATCGTTCAATTTAGCGTGATTGTATACTAGACCATTTTTGTTTGTAATTTAATTTCGATTATTTTTGTATAGATTAAGTTTTGCGGAAAACCGCATATTTTCGAGATATTATCGAAAAAACATCTTCCCACAACTTTACGCCCCGATATTGGAAGTGCTGACTCTAGAGTATCTTGCCATCACTAAAATGCAACCTATTCTTAAAATATTAGACTTCAGAAAACTCTTGCCCATTTTTGTCGCTAGCTCTTGGACTATTAAACAAATGGTCTATTCCTGACTGCATCCCCTTTAAAGATTTTCATCTTCTTTTATAAAAACAATGAAATTATCACATATAACTTTGTTAGTGAACGGATAGTGCCAAAATTAAAACCCAGCTTTACGCTTTTTACATGTGATAATTTCATTGTTTTTATTAATAATGATGGAATTAGATGACCATTTGTGAAGTGGCTGTTGTATTTCAACAAACGGTGAGAGAGTGGGCAGCCAGGAAATGAAACTCAAGAGTAGTGTAGACAGTTTCGGCCATAATTATAATTATACTCTTGAGGTTCATTTCGTAGAGGTTTACTTCCTGGCTGCCCGCTTCCTCACCTATTAAACAATGAAATAATCACATGTAGAAAGAAAACTTTGGTTCTTTCTGTATAGTAAGTAACAAAGTTATGCCCCGTTTCTATTTGTGATAATTTATAAAAATATTTTGAGATATCAAAAAATCCTTAAAAAATTGAATGTGAAACATTTCACGTTCGTGAAATTTTGGTTGGACATAGCTGCTCTAAATAATTCTTCAATTCACTAAATAGAGTTATCATTTAGTTCACAATTTCATCACTGGAATTATTTGTTGATTCTTCACTTGCCCATTTTTGTCTCCACCTCTTGGACTATTATGGGCAGGTTTGAAAGACAAACTTTCCGTCAAGATATTAAGGAAAGTTAAAGATTCATTAAGAGAATAAGGACCATAATTCGACAGACCATCAAGAACGACCACAGGTAGAGAAAGAAATGGAGATCTTAAATGGAAGCTTATCGAAACAATATTCACTTTTCAACTAGGCGGAGTGATTATCTGAAGAGATCGGCCAATAACTGGATGACGCAAAATCGAGAAGAATATAACTTTTTAATTGAAAAAAAAAAAATTTATTTCTTCTGAATATAAAAATATTTTAAACTTTAATATTTATTAATTTTTATTATTTTTATAGGTCTCATTACAAATTGTACAACGTAGACCAAGTTTGAAGACTTCTCATGTGGAACATCTTAAGAAAACGAACTTTCAATTGAGGCATATCCAAAACAAACTTTTCTCAAAGTGGAGGTAATAATTACTTTCTCTTACTTATGTATATATAGTCTATATATATAAAGTATTGGCTTCATGTCAAAAATTTTATGTCGAGATTATGATAGAAATACACGTTTTGAGGTCCCCTGAATCCAAACAGGGTCTGTCTGTGTGTCTGTATTGGCCTCGGGCTCGGTGTAGTTGGTAGCGTGCCTACCGAACGTCGCGGGTTCGGATCCCAGGCAGTCCGATGATTTTATTTAAGGCATTTGGATACCAAATGACTTAAATAGAAATGCCTGGACCCCCAATATGTATATTATACATAATAACGGTTATCGTCAAAGTCTTAAATGGCCTAAGTTGCCGAAAAGACTGTGTGAATGGGTGTGTGTGTGTATGTTCAATTCTAAGCATAATGGAATTGAGCTACGAAATTGGAATTTTATATTTAAATTAAGCACCCCTCTGAGGCATGAAAATAAGCTTTTGATCAAAATCGGCCAAAAATTACTAGTACTTTACTGATGTACTTTTTCAGTTTTTCTTAAAATTCGCTCCAATAATTTTGATTAAAATTTATAAATCAATTATTTTTTAGATGCTCTTTAAAATGTATATTCTCATTTTGCCATTGAAGCACACTTTGCTCTTGTACTTAATAGAAAAGATAGAACTGGTTGCCATGGTAACAAAATATAAATATTTTCCCATGTTTATAAATTTTACATCTTGAAATTCGAATGTACCCACTGTCGGAAACTAAATATATGTCGACACAAAAAATCTGGTGCGACCGTCACACCAAATTTTTTTAGTTATGCAGTTTTGGGCTCTGTTAATTTATCTATTTATGAACGCAAAAGTGTAACGTAATTGATGGATAATTTAAAATTTATCAATTCAATTTAAATATTGATTGAGAGTGGGTATTTTTAAAAGAATAATTTTTTATTTAACCCCTTTGCTTTTGTGTTTGCCCACCAGCAGAGAGTGTCCGGGTTTTGTTAGTGGGAAAATAGTAAATGTTAAACACCTAAATACCACCAGATAGGTTTGAGGGATAGAAAATAGACAGACGATTGCTGCTGGTTGGCTCCCATTTATTTGCCCTGTGCATTTCCCTTTGTTTGACCCCCGGGGATAGTTTCAAATTTGCACTCTCTCTCACACACAGCTAGTCAGCCAGGCAAATGTCTATATGGAAATCTCTCGAATAAATCCACTTGAATTGCTATTGAATTTGAAAATGGGATCTCGTTAGTTGCTAACTAACCAACCACTAAGTGCTTGCTCTCTCTATCTCTACTAGTTCTCTTATTTTATCAAATTTGATGATCATGTAATATTATCACTTAAAATATTCAAGAAAATAAATAAAATGATTCCAATAAAACTGATATTTCCTTAGCAAACAATTTAGAGAGCAGTAGAGTATCCAGGTGCCCCCCCCCCCCAAAGGCGCCGCGCATCAAGCTTTCGGTGCCCCTTGATACCGACATATAGCCGCGTTAGCGCATCCGGCTTTTTATCTATAAATAAATATTCGACTTTTTTTTTTTAAATTTCATAATAAATTCATTTTAAATCACTAATCCGAAGAAAAATTACAAAAAAAAGCTCAAACGAAAAATAGGGTCCCAGTTGGGCTTCGCCCCCCCCCCCTCCCCCGTCCTCAAAGGCTAGTTACGCCACTGTTAGAGAGCTCAAACGTTTTAATCTATATCATAGTTTCTCAACCTTATTTTGCTCACCGCCCCCTTTGAGAATATGTTTTTACCTAGTTATATCGAGGAATATTTTTATTAACATTCAAAAGACATAACTAATGAGAAGGTTGAATTTTATGCATTTTAAGGAGTTTGTTAATATCAGACTCGATTTTACTAAAAAACAACCGAAAGTCTCCGCGTTCAGTAACATGAAGTCAATTTCTCTTTTTAGTTACCAACATTGCTACAGTACTAAATCCATAAAAAATGAATACAATACCTACAATAACAAAAATTAATTTTTACTTTACTTTAGTAGCGTGTATTTTTTTTGCCTTTTTTAGACTATATTTTATCTGCCTCATCTCAATGCCCCCTAATTTTCTCTGGGTCTTCTACCGCCCCCCTCAAAGTCTGAAACGCCTACAGGGGGGCGTTATCGCCCACGTTGAGAACCTATGATCTAGAAGCTTGAATAAAAATTAATAAATTCGGGTAAACTGTCTTTAGCATGAGGATGTCAGCCAAAATGGATAGCTATTAAAATTATATCTAACAACTCATTCTGTGGCATAATTCAATTACCATCAACAAAGTCTTTTTAAGGTTTTTTTTATACGGGGACGACTGAATTTAAAATCGATTTAAAAAAAGAATTTATTAAGAGACAATATTTCTGCGACACAACTGAAGCTTGATCGTGACACATAGTTTGAAAAACACTGGCCTAGAAATATCAAAAACTTATAGTTTAGCTAATACCTCCTTTACGGGCTCTAATGAGTTTATTTTTGACTCCATTTTTCTAACATCCAGGACTTATTAACATTAGAATGTTAATAAAATAATTAATATCTTTCGTGTTCTAATTTCAAGCATCATTCATGGTGGTATTATTTACCAGAAGCTAAAAAAGCAGCAGCATCTGTACTAATTGAGGAGAAAAAAAAAACAATGGATCACCTGCCGAGAAATTCAAATGAAATTATACCTGCATCTTTAAAGAAACGAGTTTGTTTGACATCATTTAGTCGGAAAAAAAAATCTTGCCTTCGTATTAAAGAAATATTTTAATAGTAAATAGCCCCAAGGGTTTGTCAATTTAGAAAATTATCCTAAAAATTCTATTATTATATTTAAAGAAACTCTTGTGGATTTCTAAATTCAAGATTTTTAAACGTGTTTTATTACAATTTTGGGTTCACATTTGAACATCAAAACACTGACCGTATCACAAAATTAGATAAAATCACAAAAATATGAAATGTGATGTGATTAAAGATAGTATTTAAAAATCTGGTGTGATTGGTCGTACACAACTTTCGATTACCGAAGGTATGAGATAGTTGTGTTCTGTGCTTGTCACGCCAGATTTTTGGTGTCGACACATATTTAGTTTTCCACACCGATATATATATATATATATATTTTTTAATTCCCCTTTTTCGACTGCAGGGGCCATTAGGGTTTTATTTTTACATATACATATTATTATAAATTTATTATACCGATGGCTTTAGAGATTTCCATCTTCTTTTATAAAAACAATGAAATTATCACATATAGAAACGGGGCTTAACTTTGTCACTTACTCTATCTACACTGCGCTTTTTGCATGTGATAATTTCATTGTTTTTATAAAAGATGGTAGAATTTGTTAATCGGAAATAGATATTTAAAAAAAAATCTGGTGTGACTGTTCGAACAGCAAACAACTTTCTCTTACCCTTCGGCATGGGCGTAACTAGAGAATTTGGCTGGGGGGGGGGCCATGGGAGCAGCTATCCTCCGGGGGGCCTGGAAAGCCCCATATTTTCTCAATTTTTCTTGGGGAAAGGAGCCTTCTGAGGAGGGGGGGGGCACGAGCCTTCTGGGGGGGAGCAGGCCCCCCGGCACCCCCCTAGTTACGTCCATGCCCTTTGGCAAGAGAAAGCTGTGTACTGTGCTTGTTTGTGTTGAGATATATTTAGTTTCCGACATTCGAATGAGAATATACATTTTAAAGAGCATCTAAAAAATAATTGATTTTTGAATTTTAGTGATAATAAAAATCGTTTGTGCGAATTTTGAGAAAATCGAAAAAACTGAAAAAGTGCATCAGTAAAGTATTAGTACTCTTTGGTCGATTATGTTCAAAAGCTTCGTGTCACGTCCCATGGGGATGCCTAACTTAAATATAAAATTTCAACCACCTAGCTCAATTCCTTCATGCTTTAAATTGGATACAGACACACAGACAGAGCATGTCATTTTTTTTGGATTCATAGAACCTCAAAACTTTTAAAATCAAGTCTACAAAATACTAACTAGTATTATATTGTTTCTTTTTCTAACTCAATATCTCTCTGATCGTTTCGACGATATTTCTTATATTTTTAACTCGTTAATGGTCGTGAGCAAGTCTTATCGTTCGTTCTCTTGGCTAATTTTAGAAAGAGAAGAGAGTTACGTGCCAGCTGATTTAGGATTCATAAACTAAAAAATAAAACCATTTATAGACATGACTATCGTAACAAAAAAAAAACCCCTACCCTCGGAAGAGAAGTGTGCACCGTGGCTGGTCGCACCAGATTTTTTGTGTCGAGATATATTTAGTTTCCGATAGCACCTTAGTTTCAAACTTGCATTTTAAATGTTGACTGCTTCAAATAAACTATGGTTATTTTTCAAAATTTTAATCTCATATTTGGACATTTTATACACAATATAGAATCGTAAATAAATACAAAATTTCATAAGAATTGGAAAAAAATTATTTTTAATGTGTAAAAAGTTCCAAAGGGGACGCACCCTTGTGAATCGAAATTAACATGCAAATCCCCATTGGGGATGGAAGGAAGATCCAGAAAGTGAATTTAAAAAATTTGAATATTTTTTTAGGATAAGAATATCTTCTCAAAGAAAATTAAACCATAAAAAATATAGAAAGCATCGTCCCTATTTAATAAGCTAAGAAACGATGTTACACCCTGTATACGATATAAATCTAAAATTTCTATGTAGTTTCAGAAATAGGTGCCTTTGGAAGACGAATCCTAGATTGTTGGAAGAATGAAACGCAAAATCCTTAGCAGAGACAATTTATTGGTTGACGAGGATGCATTCTGACGTTTCGGAGACCTTCATCAGCACATATTAGTCTAAAATTCTAATTCTAATTTCGTAAAGATCTGGAAGAATCGCCTCGTCCAATACGGTCTACCCAAGCAAGACCGAATACATGCAGTACTTTCAACAAACTAAAGTTATACTTGATAATCAGAAGCTTCCTAAATGTCGCCGTTTTCGCTATCTTGGCTTGAAGGTCTCTGATGAAGAGATTGTCGGGCATATACAGTAAATGCCAGTTGGCTTACATGGAGAGAATGTTCCGGAATCCTTTGCCACCGACGGATGCCAATTTATTTGAAATCGGCAATCTGGGACATGTGCCTCCACGAAGAGAAGCGAATCGGCACTGCATGTGATGGAGATGCGGATAACCAGGTGGTCACTTGGTCTCGAAGACTTGACCGCATCCCCAATGATACCATCAAGAGCAGGTTTGGCATAGCCCCAATCACTGATGGCGTCTCCGCTGGTTTGCACGCCAAGAGAGCAGTGGCGTGGCGAGGTCGGCGTACGATATGGGGACTGAAGACGACAACGCAGAGGAACACCTTGAGCTTCACCGAGTCAAGAGAGATATGACCGAGCTTGGCCTGTCGGAGACAACAGCATTGAATAGGGTGGTCTGGAGAAGTAAAATAAAGACCGCCGACCCCGCACCGCGGGAATAATCAGGCGAATAATAATTGTAAATGTTATTATCGTCGTTGATTCTTAAAAACCTGCTATATGAAAAAAGGAATGTCAAAAAACTATATACCGTAAATGAGCACACATACCCTCAGAGGTTTTAAATTTATTTATTTTAAACTAGTCGCAAAGCCCGCCGAAGGCTTCATTTAAATAACAGCAGCGGGATTCGGCAGGGAGATGGTGAAGGCGGGCGAACCCGCCATCAAATGATATAAAGATATATGTTCCATTTCTCATATAACTTCTTAACGCCATTGAGCTAGGCATCACAAACGACACGCACACTAATGCCTAATGTCTACCTCAAACATTGTGGGTGTGTCGTTTGGGATGCCTACTTCAAGGCGTTAATATTACGACCGGCATCTATTCTATTGAATAACAATATTTTCAACTTCTTTACTTACAGCAATCAGCTTGAGAGAAGAATTATGCGGATGCTCACCTAGAACAAGAGAAAAACAAGATATTAGAATATACGAGTATTTAATATTACTATAAAAATATTACTATTATTATATATTCAAGTGGGCTGCGCCCCCCGACCCCCCTTGCTCGCCTCCGACGGGCAAGTTTATTGCCAATTTCTTGTTACAATGCAAGTGTTAAGAGGTTAAGGAAGGATCTTGAGTTCAATCGAGGGCACTGACTGGGCACAGCACAAAAGGGTCTATTTATGACTGTTTAAAGGGTCAGTCGTATGCGTGCTCTCTTCTTTTTTCAACTGCTGCGTAACTCCTCCCACAGCCCCATGTCATATACCTGGAAAGCTGATACACAGAGCAACTAGCTACCTGTCTAATTTTCAAACCAACTTGTCGATTTTGTGTTCCGATATTGAAGAAATTTGATTATAATTAATTTTCCAAAATATTTAAGAGATTCAGATTATTACTAATTTTTTTTAATCAGTGAGGCGTTACGGGGGAGAGGGGAAATAGCCTCCGACAATTATATCAGCATCCCCTCTTCCGTAGCGCCTCACTGATTATATTGGTGGTAAATAAAAACCACGTGCAGCTCACAACTTGGAGGGAGGGGGAGCGGAAATTTGCTTATTCAGGGAAGGGGGCAATTTAGAATTTGAAATATCATTTTATATATTTTACAAAATTTGCATATAGAAGCACAATAACTTTAAAAAGGAGGAACTTAGCCCGAAAAATGTTAGGAAACACTGTTTATAGGGAAGGGAGGGGGCGCAAGTTAGACACTTGCCACAGGCGCTTCATTACGGCACTGGATATTACCAATCATAATAGGAAAAATCTGGTGTGACTGGCGCACAGCACACAACTTTCTCTTACCTTCGGTAATCGAAAGTTGTGTTCTGTGCTGTCACACCAGATTTTTTGTGTCAAAATATATTTAGTTTCTGCCAATATATTAGAAATTTAAGATGTCAAAATTATAAACATGGGAAAATATTTATATTTTGTTACCATGGCAACCATTTCTCCTATCTTCTCTATGAAGTACAAGAGTAAAGTGGTCTTCAAACAATTTTGAGGGCAAAACGAGAATATACATTTGAAAGAGCATCTAAAAAATAATTGATTTTTGAATTTTAATCAAAATCGTTAGAGCGAATTTTGAGAAAATCGAAAAAAACTGAAAAAGTACATCAGTAAAGTACTAGTACTCTTTGGCCGATTTTGATTAAAAGCTTATTTTCTCGGTCCCGGGGGGTGTTTAACTTAAATATAAAATTTCAGCCTCATAGCTCAATTCCTTCATGCTTAAAATTGAACACAGACACACAGACAGACAGACCATGTCGCGAAAACCACTTTTTTGGATTCAGGGGACCTCAAAACGTGAAGATCCATCAAAATCTCGACATCGAATTTTTGACATGAATCCAATACTTTCTCTCTATATATATATTACATATATACATAGGTAAGAGAAAGTAAAAAATAACGAGCATGGCAATATAAAAACCTAAATAAATCGCTAAAACTGCAGGATTTTCAGAATCAATCTTGAATTCCAGACTAATATGGTTCTGATGAAGGCCTATAATTGACCGAAACGACAGGATGCATCCTAGTCAACCAATAAATTGTCTCTGCTATGAATTTAGAGTTTCATTTTTCCAACAATACCTAGGAATCTGCCGTCCAACAGCACAGATATCTGATACTACTATATACTATTTAATTTTCATTGCTCTAACTTTTATCCCATTACTTAATTATAAAAATTCCTTTGGTTTAACTAAACTGATATGTTTGTTTTTTCTTTAAAAATTTCCAGGTCGTCTCAGGAGAAGAAGAGAAAGAAAGGACAGACGACGACGAGGACGACGGCCCTAAGGGTTGAGACGGTTAAGCCCCGATTAGCGGCTAGCCAAGAAAGAGCCGCCCCCGGGGGACACCAAACCAACCGCCCGTTTTTTTTTCTCTCTCTCTCTCTGCGTCTTCTTTGCATGGCCAAAGAAGAAGCCGCAGCTGAGCACTTGGGGTAAATATTGGTCTTCCCCCCTTCCCCCAAGACAAGAAGTGTGCGGCGGCGACGGCGGCCTCTCCTTTTCTTAACTGCCTCTCATCTCATCTTAGCTTTCAGCCGACGAGGGCTTTTCGCTCTCTTTTTATAACACAAGCCCCACCAAGTAAAAAAAAACTAATAAAATATAACCATCTTTCATCATATAAATAAAACATTTAGAGATAAGATCTAAATGAGGAAATTTTTTAGTGCATCCCTCTGGTAAGACTTGGATCGTGTTTCCGTTATATTAATAATAGAAATAGTCTCACGACCCTTGACCGAGTTTTTATTTATCTAATTGTCACAAAAATGAAAAAAGAATCGTGTCAAGAATTCGGTGATTACAAAATAGAAAGAGAAAGGGCATTAGGCTATATTTAGGACTTAGAGGACCAATGTATATATTTTTACTTTCTCATACCTATATTTTTATATACATATATATAGAGAGAAAATATTGGATTCATGTCAAAAATTCGATGTCGAGATTTTGATGGATAGACAGGTTTTGAGGTCCCCTGATTCAAAAAAGTGGGTTTTCGCGACATGGTCTGCCTGTGGGTGTGTGTTCAATTTTAAGCATGAAGGAATTGAGCTAGGAGATTGAAATTTTATATTTAAGTTAGGCACCCTCCTAGAGCGTGAAAATACTTGATGAGTCTACGTTTTGAAAAAAAATATTTAATTTAATTTTCATTCGCCGACTTTTCGGTCGCCAATCACGATCTTCATCATGGCAAAAATTATCAATTATAAACGATCTTAGGTATTTAAATATATTAAATATTCATTGCAATTAATATACAATTTATTTTTACTTTGTATATAATATTGTAATAAAATTGTATATTTAATTGCAATGAATATTAAAATACCTAAGAACGTGTATAATGATAATAGTTGCCCTGATGAAGGTCGTGATTGGCGACCGAAGCGTCAGTAAATAGAAATTAAATAAAAGACATTCTGATGAATGTAAACAAAAAATTAAAGTGTAAACAAATGGAAAAAATTAAAAAATCTTAGGTGAAAAACAAAATATTCAAAATTTTGACAAAAATTGTAAAAAAGTTATAAAAAATTGCCATAAAAATTATAAAAGAAAGAAAATGTGTCAACATTTTGAATTTTTTGTTTTTCACCTACACATTTTAATGCACTGATGATGATATTATTATATTAATATCGAAATATCTGCAATTAATAAATGTAATTAAATGAGATGAATTTTGTATTGGCCAATGTCTATTGTTTTATAAAAAATTTTAAATATTTAAAAAAACGTAAGTGCTAGGAACCTAAACGTGAACCAGTTTTTTATGCTGAATACTGTAATTATTATTTTTCTACGACCTTTAGTTCAGGCCGTACTTTTTATGCGTATGGACAGACGGACGGAGGAGGGATTACCTCTCGGATCAACCGAATCTCCTCCCTAGAAAACATTTTCTGACTACGTCACTGCTTCAACATTAAAAAAAAAAAAAAATAATTTGCTAATACTTTTATAATTTATTTCCATCGTATAAATAGTTTTTCACTGTCTGTATTTCAGTTCTAATTTTTTTTTTATCTGAACCAAAATTCCTTTCTACGCCCATACCAACGGTTAGATTTTTTTTTTTTATATTATTCCCAAATTATTTTTTTTATTTCTTTAAGCGATAAAAAAAAAAAAAACTTATTAGTTTGTCTCACTCTGCGCTCATGAAAAGAAAAAAGTTCCCTCACACACGAAATGTTTTATCTCAATAGCGACTAAATGTTAAAAAGATATCTTCGTTTGCTAGGGTTGCTGTTACTGCTACAACTGTTCGACAGAAAAACGAGACGAAGACGGATGGAATGTTCAAACGAAAGAAAAAAAAATAAAAAAAATCCCTAAAACTCATGTTACTAGAGAGAGCTAAAGCTAAAAGTGATAAAAACAAAAGTCAACAAGAAATTTCGATAAATAAAATAAATGAACTTGAAAACACCCTTAAAAGTGAGAGAGAAGGCGATGGCCAAACACGAACTAAATCCCCCCCCCCCCCCCTTCTTGGGTTTATTTTTAACTGGAATATTTCGGTTCAACTATTAACTAGTTGTTAGGTGAGTTAGGGAAATAGTTTCTAAACATAAAATCGACTCGTTTATTTCTTTTCTGAGAGGGTTGAGCGAGTTTATTATTACTCTTTTTTCTAGTCACTAGCCTTCCCCTGGACCCCCTTCTCGCCTTTTCTTAATTGGACCCTGTTACGCATTCGTGTATCAAGCGCCAAAAAATTAAAAATTGCGTTAAGCACGGATTATTGTTTCAAATGCTATAATTCAGAGTATTTTTTATGAAATATGTCCTAAAAAAATTTATATTTAATGTTACTTGCACAATTGACAAAAAAAATCTGGTGTGACTGGCGCACAGCACACAACTTTCTCTTACCTTCGGTAATCGAATGTTGTGTACTGTGCTTGTCACACCAGATTTTTTGTGTCGACATGTATTTAGTTTCCGACAGTAGGGTACAATTGAATTCAAGATGTAAAATTTATAAGTATGGCAAAATATTTATATTTTGATACCATGGCAACCATTTCTCCTATCTTTTCTATGGAGTACAAGAGTAAAGTGGTCTTCAGAAGATTTCAATCACAAAATGAGAATATACATTTTATAGAGAATCTAAAAAATAATTGATTTTTGAATTTTAAAAAAAATCGTTGGAGCAAATTTTGAGAAAATCGAAAAAAACTGAAAAAGTGAATCAGTAAAGTGCTAGTACTTTTTGGTCGATTTTGTTCAAAAGCTTCGTGTCCGTCCCATGCGGGTGCCTAACTTAAATATAAAATTTCAACTTCCTAGCTCTTTTCGTTCTTGAGATATTTTGTTCACACACACACCCACCCACACACACACACACACACACAGACAGACAGACAGACCATGTCGCGAAAACCACTTTTTTGGATTCAGGGGACCTCAAAACGTGAAGATCCATCAAAATCTCGACATCGAATTTTTGACATGAATCCAATACTTTCTCTCTATATATATATATTACATATATACATAGGTAAGAGAAAGTAAAAAATATTATTCCATTCCAATCCAGTCCCTGCTTGAGGATTTATTTACATTCATAGAATACATAAATGCAAAGAATACATAAATATTTCTCTATACATTTCCTATGGGAGAAATCGTAACTTTAGGAATTAATAACTGAAAAAGTTATAGGAATTTCGGGATGAAAATAATTTTTCTGTAATCCCTAGAAGGTCCTCTTTAAGCATAAAAAATTTGATATAATAGATATCACACAATTAGAGATTAAGAGCAAGTGGTGCCTACAATTACATTTTCATTCATCTATTTTTTTTTTTTTATTACATAAGCCGAGTCTAATTTGACCCAAACTTTGTCCCAGAGTTGCCAGGAAAAAAAAACAACTTTTCAATTTTCTTTAAATTGATGTTTTAAATATTGGTCACTTTATGAATAATTAATCGTATATATTTTCAGAATATCAATTTTCAAAGCATCATTAAACGGATGGATGGATGGATGACAGACATATTTAATGTAGAAATTCTCTTCGTAAAGACTTTCATCATACGCAATTATTTACATTGTTGATTACCAGTTCAATGAAGAATGGAAATGGCTGTGATGATATTTTAATAAGGACAGCTATGAGCAGGGCAGCCAGCAGAAATAAAAAAAAAACTTTTATATTATTTCGTCGACGTTTCGGGAGCGCGTCGCTCCCATCTTCATGACCTATGGCCATCGATAATTTATTAATTAGTACATATATGCTTACAATTATATTATATAACAATGCAGTTAAAATGCTTATGAAATAATTGTCGAACAAAAGTTGGTTAATTTTGTAATGTACACACAACAGATATGTAGGGGAGACCGGGGCAGGTTGGCCCAATGGCGATATTTCGCAGAATAATTGAACAATTGTGTTACGGATCAGAATGAAGGTTAATAGCCCTGCCACCCTACTTCTGCCAATACAACTAACTATAGCGATCGGAGTAAATTCGCAGGAGTTAGAATCATTTATTCGTTTTTTGCAGCTTGGAATAAATTTTTACTAGTTGAATAAAATTGTTTTATATACCTTTTGGTTACTTCGAGGATAACGAAAAAAACGTCGACGAAATAATATAAAAGTTTTTTTTATTTCTGCTGGCTGCCCTCCTCATATCTTTCCTTATTATAATATTTACATTGTTATATATACACATAAGCTATTGTAAAATTAATAAGCTTATGAACAGACTTGTTGACAACTCTATTTACTAAAAAAACTTCAACTGAAGATGGCATGATTAAATCAGCCGAAACGTTTTGCGTAAAAGGAGTTTAATTTAATAGAGACTCCCTGCCTTGCTGCTTTCCTCTTCAATCCTTTGGACAGACAGACATTGCGGAGTTAAAATATATATATTTATAATAAATTTAGAAGGGGTTCTGTTTGTTTTTTTTTTTTTTATTTTACAGTTACTAAGGAGGGAGCAAATGCCCTAAAAAAGACCTCTCTCTCTCTCTCTCTCTCTCTCTCCTTTGTCCTTTATCGTTTAATAATTGATTTCGATTCTCTCGCACCTGCCTGCCTGCTTTCGGTTTCCTCTGTCCGTCCATCCAAGAGGAATAACTTATTTTTAAGTATTCATGCTATCAGTGGGCTTGAATATTTTATTCCCAAAGCCTATTTAAAATTCCTTAAAAAAAAAGCAAGAAAATAATATCTATAAATAGATAAATAGGGAAAAAAAAGATCGCATGATATATTTATTTTTTTCTAAAAGGTCAGAAACATTAATATACTGTACAGTGAGGGACAATATTAAGTCCCACCCATGCGTTTTCTACATGTGATTATTTCATTGTTTTTATACAAACAATGAAATAATCACATGTAGAAAACGCATGGGTGGGACTTAATATTGACCTTCACTCTACATACAGGCAAATTCTCTAAAATCAGACGTTAAAATTTAACATCATAAATTGAGTGTTAAAAAGTAAAGTAATAACACCAACGTTAAAAAATCCTATTCTCTAAACAAAGTTTTAATGAAAGTAGCAGGATGAAGAAAGAAAAGCAGCTAGTATTTATTTCATTTATTTAATACACATTAGGCTAACGTTTCGGTCTCGGTCGAGACCATCATCATAGCTACAACTCTTCCGTTAATATACTCTATTGTTTTGTTAAACCTCTGTATTTTGATTTATTGGAATTATAAGTTATTGGTTTTGAATTATATAATTGAGTTTATTATATTTATCTCATATTGACAGCCCATAAGGTATATATATTTTTTATATTATTAGTCATGAATTACTAATGTGTTAAAAGGAAATTGTAATTTTAAAATTTATCCTTATCCTTGCTATGTTGTAGCTCTGAAGATGGTCTCGACCGAGACCGAAACGTTAGGGTATTATTATATGAAATAAATACTAGCTGCTTTTCTTTCTTCATCCTGCTACTTTCAACATCTTTTATTCTACTTTTCTTCACAAAGTTTTAAGAGCGACGTTAATATTTCTAAACTGTCAAAATCATAACCTTACTTTTTAGGTTAAAGACGCCATTTTGATGCATTAAATACGGCGTTAAAATATTAAAGGCACCCCGTAGACATGACATTAATTATTAACATTATAGACTAAATGTTAACGCTTTGGCGTTAAAGTTTTTACTTACAGAAAAGCAATTTGAGACAAGGAGGTGTTAAAATGAATTAACGCTGTTTACAGATGTTAAAAGTTATCGTTTTTGAATAGACCTGAATGAGAGTTAATATTAAAGTCCGTCCCATGCGTTCTCATGTGATTATTTCATTGTTTTTATAAAAAAATCTCTTAGAAGACAATGAACTAATCACATGGCGGTTGCTTTAATATTAACCCTGATATAAATAGAGTAAATTAGTCAAAATATCAAAGAATGTGGCTAAATTTAAATGTTTCTTTTTCTTTTTTTTTTTTTTTTTTTTGTTAATCTTGTTTGTTTGTAATTTGTAGATACCCCAGGCAGAGGACGTGTGCATTGCAAGATGTTGAGGATTCACGTGTCACCAACTTCTTCGACTAGAGTGCTGCTAGCTCTTAATCTCTCTGATTTAAGTTCAACTACTTGAAAAGACTTTTAAAAAACATCTGGTAAAGATTTTTCATTTTATTTTAACATTTTTCCCAAAAAGAAAAAAAAAAATATCAAACCACCGTGTCTAGAGCTAGAACGCATTTTATTTACCATATGTTTTTACTTTCTCTTACCTCTATATATGTTAATATATAGAGAGAGAAAGTATTGGATTCGTGTCAAAAATTCGATGTCGAGATTTTGATGGATATACACGTTTTGAGGTCCCCTGAATCAAAAAAAGTGGTTTTCGCGACATGGTCTGTCTGTCTGTGTGTCATTTACTTTTTTTCAGAAAAATATTCTTCTCTGTTCAATTGATGAAAATGGGTGTCGAAAATCATATTCGTCATATTATGCTATACCACTACGAGAAAGGATGGAAGGCAGGACAGTCATTTCGCCATCTCAACGATCTTTTTGACGAGGGAACAATAAGCGAAAGACGATACCAGCTTGGAGGACAATTCAGGGAGAGGTCGACCAACGGATTTCGACGATGAGACACTTCTGGCAGCCGTGGTAGAGGACGAAAACAAGACAACTCGAATGCTGGCCGAAAACTTCAATCAACGATCGTCCGTTGTCTGAAAAGGCTTGGTAAAGTGAGGAAATTGACTGGATGGGTGCCCCACGAATTCTCCTACCACAACAAAGCCGAACGTGTGGGAATGACTGCAACGAAAAGACCAAAATACGTTCTTGAAGAATCTAGTCACTGGAGATGAATCGTGGCTTCTCTTCAAGAACTTCAAAAGAAAGAAGTGCCTGATCATCGAAATCCGATGGTCGGCCTCTTCCTGAATTCTCCTCCAAGCTGGTCATCAGCAGACTTAAAGCGGGAAAACCACTGCCGGCATTCTCATTTCGCCATTGAAAACTTGTGAAGCACACTTTACTCTTGTACTTCATAGGAAAGATAGGAGAAATGGTAATAAATATAAAAATATAAATATTTTCCCAAACTTATAAATTTTACATCTTGAAATTCGAATGTACAGTGCCTATATGGTGTATAGTGAAATAATTTTAAATATGAAAAGGTAAAATAAAATCATCTGTGCCAGATTTTACGTTATACCTTTTCGGTCATTAAAATTATTTCACTATACACTGTACAGTGAGGGCCAATATTAAGTCCCACACATGCGCTTTCTACTTGTGATTATTTCATTGTTTTTATTAAAGAAAATGAATTGGAAATTTTCTAAGTTGGAACCATGAAAGTTTCCATTAAAAAATATATAGGCTAATATTACAAATAGAAGATTTACGCTGGTTCAGATGTATTAGGAAAGGACCGGAGAATAAAAGCCAGAATTTGATGGACCCTCTCACATCATCATTAATTAGCAGATATTTCAAACTTCGCTCGCACTTGAGTCTGGCCCCTGCTTCTCTGAAATTTTAAAATAATCATCACCTATTGTTTGACACGGGCCCTCCGCCAAGTCATTTTTTTTTGCACTGATGATGACTAGGCGTGACGCCAGTCGAAATATCTGCTAATTAAAGATGATGTGAGAGGGTCCATCAACTGCTGGCTTTTATTCTCCGGTCCTTTCCTTATACATCTGATCCAGCGTAAATCTTCCAATTGTAATATTACATATCTTTTAATGGAAACTTTCATGGTTCCACCCTAGAAAATTTCCAATTCATTTTCTTTAATAAAAACAATGAAATAATCACACGTAGAAAACGCATGGGTGGGACTTAATATTTTCAGGAACTAAATATATGTCGACACAAAAAATCTGGTGTGATGGTCGCACAGCACACAACTTTCTCTTACCTTCGGTAATCGAAAGTTGAGTTCTGTGCTTGTCACACCAGATTTTTTCATCTAATTAGACTTATTTAATCCCATTGCTTTCCTATTCTATGTTGGTTACATCAGAAAAAAAAAAAACATTTTCAAAGCCCGCATCTTTAATATTTCGTTCAAAAGCAATCAGATAAATAGAAGAGCGGAGAAAAAAAAAAGAAGGATGATTTTATAAAGTATATAGAATATAGAAGAAGAAGAAGAAGGATGAGTGAGTGAGATAGAGTGAGTAGGCTATATATTTATTCTTAATATAAACTCTATTTAAAAGAGAGAGAGAGAGAAAATGAAGGCTTTGGAATTTTTCCATCTCACGTGCATTGCATCCATCTCTACACATTTTTAAATAAATCGCTTCTATAAAGAAAATGGAGCCGATTTTTACTCAAGAGCGAAAAGAATTTTTGCGTTCAACAACTTGGAATTCAATAATACAAACACAATATTTTCTTCTTTTTTTTTTTTATTTTGTATACTTGAGAGAAAAAAAATATATTTATTATAAAGTCCACAATAAGCCTTTACAATTCATATATTTATATCCTCTTTTGCTTTCCGATACCAGGAATATAAATATTTTGGAAAGTTCATTTGTATAATGAAAATTTTATTAGCTCTTCTCGAAGGGGAATAAAAAATTAATTTTGAGATCTATATATTTTTAATAAAATATTACTATTCAATATAGTCTGCTCCCTATCTTGGGCAACTGAACAATTTATCTTAAAAATGGAATTGAAAGACCAAGACCAGCAATCCCATGATGCTTTGGATGCACTATAAGCTTTGTGATTGGTTGGATTGGAGAATGTGGTCTTTGCTACAGAACAGCTGTTGGATAATGTGAATTACGAATCAAAACTCTATTTTATTTATAGCGAATAAAGTGAGTTTTGGTCCAAATCAATGTTAATGTCCTCTTCAGCTTTAGATTACGCGTAAGGTAGCATAACTCAATATACTCAAAAATTGGAGAATGTGAGTTTTGCATCTACGCTCCTCATATATACATAGGTAAGAGAAAGTAAAAATGTTATGTTAGAAAAAAAAATTACAATTTTGTAATAAATTTATATGCCATGAGAAAGATCGAAACTACTATGTTGAATAAAATAAAAACTCTATATAAAAAAAAAAATTAAATTCCTTTAATACTTTCGACTAATTGAGCTAATTACTAGAAATAGAAAAAAACTAACTATTTTTGCCATTTTAAATGCATTTATGAAAGGTAGTATCAGTGTGTGTGTGTGTGTGTGTGGACCTTCCATAGCCCCTATAATCCCCTAATCTAACCACTTGTGACTTTTTACAGTGGGGATACCTCAAATTGCGTGTCTACACTCTCAAAGCCGGCACTGAAGGAGGCAATCAGGCAAGAAGTGGCAACAATCGATCATGAAATCTTGACCAGAATCGACGGAGGATGTAAAATTACAATCAGGAGGATGGATGGACACCGCATATTTAACATAAAATGATATATCCAAGAAAATAATACAATAAAAATTGAAATTTAATGAATTTTTCAATTCTCGATATTTAAACTGAATATATCTTGTGAATAATGCACTTGAGGGAAATATTTCATAGGACATTTTTTGTAGAAAAACTAATTTCCTGCAAGTTTTTCCTTACTTTTTTTATTGTATCGACAGCCGTTTTGTTAATAACAAGGAAAATATGATAATCTTCATGAAAATAGGACTTTCGAGACCGACACCGACGAAACGGTTCAAGTAACAATAAAACAATACTGGAGATTTTAAAAAGTGTCTAATACACTATTAACTGCGACTAATCGGATTGAGAAATCATAAAACGGAACAAAGCTATAACAATTAAACATGATTTACATGTTATTTCAAAGGAAAAAATTCATTCTTAAAATTAAGATTAAGGGCTGAAACTTCGAGGGAATTTTTTTTCGATGTTTGGAGCAATATTTCAGTAAGTCCGCCAAAAATAAATGTTCGTTTCAAATGAAACACCCTAATGTAGCTACTTAGAGGCTTTTTGCTTTTCTTTATCCATCTACAGGCTTTATAATTATACGAGATACGAAATAAGTCCGTGACTTTTTGAATTTCCCGCCTCTTAACTGAAATGGCAACACTGCTCCTGTCAGCAGGCAACTATCAGCTGACTCCTGCCGAAATTTGAAACAGCTGGGTCATTTAGTTTTTGTTTGACATCCATTAATAGCAGACTACCTCATGATTTGAGAAGAAAATGAAAAAAGTGAATTCGTGAATTGGGATACGAATTGCTCCCTCATCTGCCCTATTCTCCGGATTTAGCCCCGAGTGACTATTTCTTGTTTCCAAACCTGAAAAAATGGTTCGGCGGATAGAGATTTGACTACAACGATGATTTTGATGCCCTCGACAAATCTTATTTTTTGGAAGGGATAAAAACATTGGAGAAACGTTGGACAAAGTGTCTAGAGCTCAAAGGAGACTACGTTGAAAAATAAAATAATTTTTTATCCAAAAACCTGTGTTTCATTCAAAAATTCACGGACTTATTGACCTGCCCTCGTAAAACGAGAAAACGCAGTATCTATGACGTTCCATACTTTTATGCCTGTTGCTCTTTTCTATGCCAGATCGGCCGAACTTTCTTAAATCTTTATTAAGACCCATTTAAAGAGATCAGACATTTTCTAATTAGCCACTATCATATGACAAATGTGAGAGTATGGATCGATGTTAAATGAAGTGGTAGAGGGGAGGGGGGATGCTAGTAGCTAGTTTGAGTCTGAACCAACCTTGCTTACTTGCTGATGATACCATTAATCACCAGCACTGAGTATATTCTGACTATAATTAAGATAAAGTCTACTATGATGATAGTATATTGACTATTTGTTTGATTTATTAACTCCTCTATTTATCATTTGCTTATTTATTGGATTTATTAATCACTCTCTACAATTAATGACGATTACTATCTTTCTGATTGTTTTACAAGATTAACCGTTGAATTATTAGACGGTGTATAAAATTAAAAACATTTATTTTCGATATATACTCTACATGGAGGGTATTTTTCTAAATTAACAAAATTAAATTTACATTACTTATCTTTAATATATTATAGTCATTAATAAAATTTATTTGACTAGACTCGTTCTCTCTCTCTCTCTCTCGCTCTTTTAAAACGTACATTAACATAAATTCCCTTTCTCTATTTAATTACTAAATTAAATTTAAAATAGAATTGATAGTAACTTAATAGTTTCTATTATTCGCCGTATTATTATAAATAATCTTATTTAAAATATTGTTATAATAATTAATATATTATTGTTATGAGAGGATGCTTTTAGTAGCTTTATTCGTGATTTGAAAGCAAACTTCAAAAGTACAGATAATTTTTTTGGGGGTGGGGAGGAGTTTAGACGTTCCGTGTTATTACAATATAAAATCTTTTTTACTTTCTCTTACCTATGTATATATGTAATATATATAAGAGAGAAAGTATTGGATTCATGTCAAAAATTCGATGTCGAGATTTTGATGAATCTTCACGTTTTGAGGTCCCCTGAATCCAAAAAAGTGGTTTTCGCGACATGGTCTGTCTGTGGGTGTGTCTGTGTGTGTGTGTGTGTGTGTGTGTGTGTTCAATTTTAAGCATGAAGGAATTGAGCTATGAGGTTGAAATTTTATATTTAAGTTAAACACCCCCGGGACTGGGAAAATAAGCTTTTAATCAAAATCGGCCAAAGAGTACTAGTACTTTACTGATGTACTTTTTCAGTTTTTTTCGATTTTCTCAAAATTCGCTCTAACGATTTTGATTAAAATTCAAAAAATCAATTATTTATTAGAGACTCTTTCAAATGTATATTCTCGTTTTGTCCTCAAAATTGTTTGAAGCACACTTTACTCTTGTGCTTCATAGGAAAGATAGGAGAAATGGTTGCCATGGTTACAAAATATAAATATTTTCCCATACTTATAAATTTTACATCTGAATTCAAATATTCCCTATTGCCGGGAACTAAATACATGTCGACACAAAAAATCTTGTGTGACAAGCACAGTACACAACTTTCGATTACCGAAGGTAAGAGAAAGTTGTGTGCTGTCGCCAGTCACACCAGATTTTATGATTTCTAATAGCTTTTAAAATTTAAGAATATGTTTTTGTTTATTTTTAGGATTACGAGAGGTGTGAGATCGGATTTCTTCTGTCTACCAGTGATGTTGTCTTTCCTGGGGAAGGAAAAAAAGAAATCTCCCTTGTATTTCCTTTTGAGAGTTGTGAGTCGGCACTAAGTCCTCACACAGACTGAAGAAAGTGATTATACGACAGTAAGTCAAAATTTATCAACATTTTAACCTTTCGAATGCCTAGTCTGAAAATTTGTTCGCCTGAGCCTGCCAAATTTCATAATTTGCTCTCCGACTAATGCAAGTGTCTAAGAGTTTGTACAGACTAGGAACAACAAGCAATCAGGCCAAGTGGATGGAGATTATATATACCTGGATAGACAAAAAAAAAAAACACTTTTACATGATACCAGTAGATCACCATCACTATGATACTGAACAAACTAACGAAGAGAAAAGCGCCCTATACACTACCTAGTCGGATCCGGCGATTTTCCACGAGCTCATAAGAGCCCACAGACTAGAGGATTTGGCTCGCCAAGCCGGACTCGCGTGCCAGGCACGCCATTATATGGACGGCCCTTTAGGAAACTATTCACAGATCCGGCCAGAGAAATTCAATCTGTGTTTTTTATTCCTCGTTGGTGCAAAAACCACCAGAAGAAATTTTGTAATTGCTGGAAGACAAATGATAAACTTTAGGTAAGGGTATTTTTACTTTCTCTTACCCATGTATATATGTAATATATATACAGAGAGAAAGTATTGGATTCATGTCAAAAATTCGATGTCGAGATTTTAATGGATCTTCACGTTTTGAGGTCCCCTGAATCAAAAAAAGTGGTTTTCGCGACATGGTCTGTCTGACTGTCTGTCTGTCTGTCTGTGTGTGTTCAATTTTAAGCATGAAGGAATTGAGCTATGGAGCTGAAATTTTATATTTAAGTTAAACATCTCCCGGGACCGGAAAAATAAGCTTTTAATCAAAATCGACCAAAGAGTACTAGTACTTTACTGATGTACTTTTTCAGTTTTTTTCGATTTTCTCAAAATTCGCTCTAACGATTTTGATTAAAATTCAAAAATCAATTATTTTTTAGATGCTTTTTCAAATGTATATTCTCATTTTGCTCTCAAAATTGTTTGAAGCACACTTTACTCTTGTGCTTCATAGGAAAGATAGGAGAAATGGTTGCCATGGTTACAAAATATAAATATTTTCCCATGTTTATAAATTTTACATCTGAATTCAAATATTCCCTACTGCCGGGAACTAAATACATGTTGACACAAAAAATCTGGTGTGACAAGCACAGAACACAACTTTCGATTACCGAAGGTAAGAGGTTGGTAAGCAACTCAAATGAAATAAATTTTTATCGCATGAGACGGAAAATGTGATTATTTTTTACTCCCCCTTCTAATAAATACCGTATTTATACCTAAATACATTGAGTACAGTGAGGGTCAATATTAAGTTCCACCCATGCGTTTTCTACTTGTGATTATTTCATTGTTTTTAAAATAATATTATAAATTCTTAATGGAAACTTTCATGGTTCACACCTAGAAAATTTCCAATGAAGATTTTCATTTTCTTTTATAAAAACAATGAAATAATCACAAGAAGAAAACGCATGGGTGGAACTTAATATTGACCCTCACTGTACCTTAGTGGCTTTGTAATTAATACAATTTTTATTTGGCTTATTATTATATCCAATTATTTTCTATCGATTCAATTGAAAATAAAAAAAATTATATTAAAACAAAAAGATGAAGACCAAGGATGGCAAATAAAACGTTTGCCAAAAATGAATTAAAAGTGCCAATTGGCAGAGAACGGAAACTTGAGAGTGAATAATAATTAACTCCAAAAAATAAATGAGATTATCTGACCAAATACCATCCAGCAAGCCAAGAATTTTATCTTGACAATTTCTATTATTTTCATAATAAAAAAAAGCACAAATTCATATCTTTTCATTGAATAGATAATATTATTTATTCCTTATATTATTGTTATACAATTAAAGAAAGTAGAGAGAAAATTTAGAACAGCTTAACAGAAAAATAAACAAAATATAACGTTTGTAAACACAACCAGTATGCAAATAAATTTTCCTTTCTTACAAAATAAAAAAAATCTGGTGTGACTGGTCACACAGCACACAACTTTCTCTTACTTTCGATAATCGAAATTTGTGTTCTGTGCTTGTCACACCAGATTTTTCGTGTCGACATATATTTAGTTACCACCGATATATTAGAATTCAAGATGTAAAATTTATAAACATTGGAAAATATTTATATTTTGTTACCATGGCAACCATTTCTCCGATCTTTCCTATGAAATACAAGAGTAAAGTGTGCTTCAAACAATTTTGAGGGCAAAACGAGAATATACATTTGAAAGAGCATCTAAAAAATAATTGATTTTTGAATTTTAATCAAAATCGTTAAAGGGAATTTTGAGAAAATTGACAAAAAACTGAAAAAGTAAATCAGTAATGTATTAGTACTCTTTGGCCGATTTTGATTAAAAGCTTATTTTTCCGGCCCCGGGGGCTGCCTAACTTAAATATAAAATTTCAACCTCCTAGCTCAATTCCTTCATGCTTAAAATTGAACACAGACACACAGACAGACCATGTCGCGAAAACCACTTTTTTGGATTCAGGGGACCTCAAAACGTGTATATCCATCAAAATCTCGGCATTGAATTTTTGACATGAATCCAATACTTTCTCACTATATATATATATATATTACATATATACATAGGTAAGAGAAAGTAAAAACAATGAATTAATCATATGTAGCAGAGGCATTGCTTTAACATGATTAATAACACAACTATTATTGTTTTCTAGATCTCAATATTTAATAACAAGTGCAAGTTGCGAAAATAGAAAAAGCATCCAATACGATTTTACTTTTGAACCATAAATTGACGATGAAAGAAAAAATTACTCAATCGCATTGCGACGTCAAAAGGTATTTTTTTTTTTTTTTGTCTTTTATCAATGAAGCTCTCTCAAAGAGCCTCGTTGATTTTAACTTTAGTCTTTCTCTTTCTCCCATCGTCATCTTTTTTTTTCCTCTCCGTCCATAAATCGGACCTGATGTTAAATATTTAATTTGACATAATGTATATATTGCGCGCGAATGTATTTATCTTTGTAATGGAGTTGGCGCTATAAAGTCTTAAGGCCCTCGTCTTAGTTATAATTTATTCATCATGTTAGTAATTAAGCAGAGCTTCGTCCCGGGGAATGATAAGTACGCAACTTGGCGGAGGGTATCTGCTAAGTTTGTAGCCATTAAGTTCTAAACTCGTACGAATGCTTCCTTAGAGTCCCCGCTCGGAATGGGGACGGCGATGAGGAGATTTTGCTTTCTGTGCCCTCGCTCTTCGTCATCGGGACGTTCCCTCCCACCCTCTTGTTTTTTTTTGTCAACGAAACTCATACGGGGATAAGAGCTTGAATGAAATATGAACAATATTTGATTTTTTCACTCTATTTGCTAAATTAAATGTCCTCAAAAAAATCGGTCAAAAGGATTACGCTTCGTATCAGGGCCGCAGACGGACTTGACGGGCCCCGGGGCTATTTAATAATACGCCCCCCCCCCCATCCCACCCTAAAAGTTTTTTCTAGTTTGTAAAAGGCTATTGTGGCCTTCATGCCAACAAGTTTTTACACATTTTTTGACACAATTTTTGAAAATTAGGCACTGAAATCTGCTTTTTTTAGCTATCCTGAAATGTGAAAAATATTATCATACTTAGCATTTTAAATGGATAATTTGGATTTCTAGTGTATTTTTCTTTGTATCTGATTTTTTTTTGTATGTTTTGTAATTCCATGCAACTGGACAGAATGTCTGTATGGGATCATCGGTGTAAATAAATAAATAGACTCTGTATGCAGGTTCAATCATCGGAGACGTTTCGGTTCCTTTTATTTAAGAACCATCTTCAGTCCTTAGATTGCAATTGTATTTCAAATCATAAATAAATGGAAGCGAAAGGTCTCCGGTGATTGAACCTGCATACAGAGTTTATTTGTTTATTTATTTACACCGATGATCCCATACAGACATTCTGTCCAGTTACATGGGATTGCAAAACAAACAAAAAAAAAATCTGGTGTGACAAGCACAGAACACAACTTTCGATTACCGAAGGTAAGAGAAAGTTGTGTGCTGTGCGACAGTCAGTGTCGACATGTATTTAGTTTCCGACAGTACGGTTCATTCGATTTTCAAGATGTAAAATTTATAAGTATGGGAAAATATTTATATTTTGTTACCATGGCAACCATTTCTCCTATCTTTCCTATGGAGTACAAGAGTAAAGTGGTCTTCAGAAGATTTCAATCACAAAATGAGAATATACATTTTAAAGAGAATCTAAAAAATAATTGATTTTTGAATTTAAAAAAAAATCGTTGCAGCAAATTTAGAGAAAATCGAAAAAAAACTGAAAAAGTGAATCAGTAAAGTACTAGTACTCTTTGGTCGATTTTGTTCAAAAGCTTCGTGTGACGTCCCATGGGGGTGCCTAACTTAAATATAAAATTTCAACCTCCTAGCTCTTTCCCTTCTTGAGATATTTTGTTCACAGACAGACAGACAGACAGACACCCCGACAGACAGACAGACCATGTCGCGAAAACCACTTTTTTGGATTCAGGGGACCTCAAAACGTGAAGATCCATCAAAATCTCGACATCGAATTTTTGACATGAATCCAATACTTTCTCTATATATATTAACATATATATAGAGGTAAGAGAAACTAAAAAATCAGATACAAAGAAAAATACACAAGAAATTTAAAAAAGAGAAATAAATACAGTGAGGGACAATATTAAGTCCCACCCATGTGTTTCTACTTGTGATTATTTCATTTTTTTTTTTAGAAAACGCATGGGTGGGACTTAATTTTGTCTCTCACTGAACATAATACATATATTTATACACATTATATATTTATTGGCTGCTGCTGCCCATAATTATCCATCTAAACATCTCACAGCCACTACTTAGCATTTAAAATTTAAAAATAAGTATTATGGGGCACTTTTTGTGCGACGCAGAGTAAAATTCCCCAATTTGGCCACGTTTTCAGTTCATATTAGTAAAATCCTGTCATTTCACAGATCCTGACGCCAAACCTGACTTAAGTTAACACTACCTAACAGTAATAATAATAATACTAATGGGGTTGGAGAATAAAAGCCAGCAGATTAGTCACTCCACCTGACGTCCTTTATTCTGCAAATATTTCGACGCATATGACATCAATATCAATCCTGCATCAGGGCGATCATCAGCCTAAAGAAGGCACCTCATAAAAACATGTATGACGCCCCTAAGTCTTTTAAAAAATTTTTGGACCAAGACACCTATTACATCCTCGCGGGATTATAAAGGGCCCGGGATCCCTCAGGAAAAGAATTTCAAGAAAATGATTTAATTTTATTGAAATTTTAACCATGAAAATTATTTTTTTATTAGAATTTTAAGGTGGAGCGCAAAGGGCCCGGGCCACGGGGATATAGCCTCCCCCCCAACCCCCCTGTCTGCGGCCCTGCAGATCACCAAAAGGCTTATAATATGGTATAATTTGCCGTAGAAAACTGCCAAAAATGTACAATAATTATTGTACAATAAGGGACAATATTAAAGACCCACCCATGCGTTTTCTACGTGTGATTATTTCATTGTTTTTAAAAAAATATTATATATTTTTTAATGGAAACTTTCATTGTTTAAACCTAGAAAATTTCCAATAAAGATTTTCATTTTATTTTATAAAGACAATGAAATAATCACAATTAGAAAAAGCATGGGTGGGACTTAATATTGACCCTCACTGTCAACACTGCGCAAAATTTTTTTTGTGTTATACTTTTTATCTATATTTCAGCCACTTTGTTTAAAAAAAAAATGAAATTTTAAAGTAACTGACTGTTTAATTTTTCAGTTTAGCCAATTGATTTCGAAATAAATAGATTTGGAAGTTGACGTCTCTCTCTCTCCTTTGGGCCCAACAAATGAACGAAACGACCAACAACCAACCTTCAAATTAAAGAGTCAATGCAAGTCCGTTCGGCTGTCTTGTGTGGGGGAGGCTTGAAACTTCTCTCATTAGGGCCCACTTGTTCTCGTTCACTCTCTCACTATACAAAATCCCCAATGTGAAGGAGAGAGGGAGGGACCTATGACAAAAGAAGTGTTAAACATTTGAAAATCAACTGTCGACATTAGTTGCGAGAAACGCCACTCATTTCTTCTTCTACATCTAATTGAAATTTATCTCTCTTTCAGGGTGGAAGTCAATAAACATAAAAACCATGAAAGGAAAAGGCTCATTTAATGATTCTTCTTAGAACAGAATTTGACAGGGTGCTGTTATGATATATGAAGAATTTTTCAAAAAAAAATTCGTTAATAAAAACAAATATGAAACTTCCCTTTGAAACTTTTTTTTTTATATTATTCTAATTTTTTTTTTTTTTTTTTTTTCATTTCAAATATAAATGTCATCGATGGCACCAATGGCAAAATGAGAATATACATTTTAAAGAGCATCTAAAAAATAATTGATTTTTGAATTTTAATCAAAATCGTTGGAGCGAATTTTGAGAAAATCGAAAAAAACTGAAAAACTACATCAGTAAAGTACCGGTACTAGTACTTTTTGACCGATTTTGATTAAGGGGGTTCAGGAGCGGCGTCTAATCGTACAGTAAGGGTCAATATTAAGTCCCACCCGTTCGTTTTCTACTTGTGATTATTTCATTGTTTTTTTTAAAGAAAATGAAAATCTTTATTGGGGATTTTCTAGGTTTGAACCATGAAAGTTTCCATTAAAAAATATATAATATTTTTTTTAAAAACAATGAAATAATCACATGTAGAAAACGCATGGGTGAGACTTAATATTGTCCCTCACTGTACTTTAAAAAAACTAGACTATTATAAGGAATTTTTCAATACGTTTTTTTTTAATGAATTAAATTCATAAGAGTTATTGTGACATCGAGTTATAATTTTTTTAATGACTTATTAAAAAATTATCGTAATTAATTTTTTTGTTATCAAGCAAATACAAAAAAACAATCTGTCCCAAAAATCTTTAATTTTTTTAAATTTAAAAATGAATTTATTGTTATTATTAATCACATATTAATTAAGAAATTTTTAAAATAAGCTTAGATGATTTATTTAAAAAATTAAATGTCAAATTAATTCTGGATTCTTGCAATAGATGGCAGGCTAGTCTAACAGCTAATCCCCTTTTGGCCTATATCTGGCCTATATTTATATATTTTTATGCTTTTATAAAAGATACATAATATATAATAACATTTATAAAGTATTTATTGTTAAAAGATCAATGAAAATCAACCAAATGCATTAAATATTATTTGCTACCATTCTGACATCTCTTGGCAAATTTTTGAATTACTTGATTTTTGTGCATACTTTTTATGACACACAACGCCATCTTATCGGGAAAAACATGGTCCTATTCCGCCTTAACATATACAAATAGGTAAGAGAAAGTAAAAAAGATAGTTGTGTTTGTGCAATCAGTCAGACCTGATTTTTATGTTATTCTATATTAACATCGAATCATTTACAAAAAAAAATTTCATATAAAAATCAACCATATGTTAAAATAGAGGGGAAAAAAAAGAAAAATTTTTTATTCCATCTCATAAATTCAATAAAATTTTCTTTTCTTTGGCTTTTTTTATTTTTATTTATTATTAAAAACAATAAAAAGTAGAGGGGAGAGCACTTTCATAAAATATTGATTGATTAATAATAAATATTGGTTGATTTTTTTTTTCCCCTCCCCGAGAGTTCTAAAATTGGGTTGCTCTATAAGGATAGAATTGCCAGCTGGTTTCAATTTTTTTTTTTTTTTTTTTATATGCCATTTCTGTTTTTATTTCTTCTTCTTTCTAACTGAATTAGAAAAATGGAAGTTTTTCAATGACCCCTTGGAATTATAGGTTTTCTATATATCTATATTAGAAATCAAATAATATCATTTTTTTTCTCTCTATTTGAATATCAATTTGAAAATGTTATGGTGTGGAAATAAAATAAGCAGTGGCATGGCGAGCTTAGCTCGCGCCCGGGGCACAATACCTTTTTAGCGCCCCCCCCCCCCATTCGAAAACCATATAATATTATATGTAAAATATACTCAAATAGGAAGAATAATGAGCAAGCAGCTAGTTATATTTCAATTTATTAATAAACCAGGGTCGACATTTCGGTCACCTATGGGATTATCTTCAGGACCAGATTAATGTCTGAAAATATATATAATCCTCCCCAAGTTATATTGAGCATACAGAGAGACACAATTATATTTAGCATGATTAACATGAAAATGGCTCAAATTTTATTATTATGATTAAGCTACGTATAATTGTGTATGCCCAATATAACTTGGCGAGGATTATATATATTTTCAGACATTAACCTGGCCCTGAGGATGGTCCCATATGTGACCGAAACGTCGGCCCTGGCTTATTAATAAATTGAAATATAACTAGCTGCTTGCTCATTCATTCTTCCTATTTGATTATCAACACTCAGCTATATACCTCCTTCAAATAAAATATACTCGCAAATTAATTAATAAATAAAGTAAAATAAATAAAGTCATAGGCTCAAGCTAGGCTTTAAATTTGAGACAAAATTATCCCGCAATTTTTTGTTTTGCGGACCATTTGGCGCTCCTTTGGGAGTAGTGTCCGGGGCATGTTGATCCCCCTTGACCCCCCCCCCCCTTCGCTACGCCACTGAAAATAGGGTGTTATGTAACTGAAAAAGAGCATCAGTAAAGAAAGTACTAATACTTTTTGGTCGATTTAGATAAAAAGTTTATTTTCACGCTCTAGGTGGGTGTCTAACTTAAATATAAAATTTCATCCTCCTAGCTCAGCGGTTCCCAACCTGTGGGCCGCGGGCTGATTGGAACTGGGCCGCGGACGATTAAGGAAAGATAACATTTATATACATATATATTTATATATAAAATTATAATATATGTACAGAGTGGTTCAAAAAAGAATTTACAACCACAAAATTCATATAAATTTATACAGAGAACCTATAGTGGTGATTGTAGTGTCAATTTGTAGAGAAACACACCAAGTTTTGACTCACCTAGTTCGCTAGTGCCGAATCGCACTATCACGAGCACTAGCGCCAGTTCAGCGTTAAAGATGGCTGTCTTTACTGGACCCGACCGTGCTAGCTCTGTGTTTTGGTTTGAAATGTCAAAGTCACATAAAAATTTATCCAAAGAAGCTTCACAGCTGGTTTTAGTGTTGTTTAAAGAGAAGCACATCAAGTTTTTTTTTTTTTTACCTCAAACTAAAGAGTTTGGGAAGAAATTGACTATCGATGAGATGTGTGCAGAATAAACCAAAGGAAGAACATTTTTAGTTTGAGCTAAAAAAAAACGTGATGTATTTGTCTTTAAACAACACTAAAACCAGCTGTGAAGCTTCTTTGGATAAATTTATCTGTGACTTTGACATTTCAAACCAAAACACAGAGCTAGCACGGTCGGGTCCAGTGAAGACAGCCATCTTTAACGCTGAACTGGCGCTAGTGCTCGTGATAGTGCGATTCGGCACTAGCGAACTAGGTGAGTCAAAACATGATTTATTTCTCTACAAATTGACACTACAATCACCTCTCGAGGTTCCCTGTATAAATTTATATGAATTTTCAAAATTGTAGTCCTTTTTGAAACACCCTATATACAATGTGCCTCACCGTTTTTTTTTACGGAAAAAGTGGGCCGCACATCAAAGAAGGTTGGAACCGCTGTTCTAGCTCAATTCCTTCATGCTTAAAATTGAACACAGACAGACAGACCACTTTTTTGGATTCAGGGGGCCTCAAAACGTGAAGATCCATCAAAATCTCGACATCGAATTTTTGACATGAATCCAATATTTTCTCTCTCTATACATAGAGGTAAGAGAAAGTAATAAAAAGAAAACAAAAAGAGAGAATTATTTACGATTGTAAAGGTAACGATTTTCTTTTTTTATTTATTTTTACGATGCACTCACTCTGCCTGGCTTCTTCTTTAGTTCGACCACAAAGTAAAGCAAGCTGCAGCTCAGCTTCCAGGGCGAAATTACATCCACCCACCCCGCCTCTGTCTGTCTGTCTGTTTGTGTTTAACAGTCAAGCAATCTGATGCAAAGACAGACAGCTATTTCTCATTAGGTACGAGTCATGCAAATTCAAACTCAAGACAGCTATGCTATGCCACCCACATATACATGTACACATACATGCTCTCATCCTCCTTCTCGCTAATTGGATTATTCCGACACTCAATCAAAATCTCATCCGTATGCAAATTTACATTTGCTTTCCATTCCATTTTCCCAACTTTTTTTTTTTAATTTCTCTTATCTTAGATATATATATATATAGATGGAGTAAAATATTGCAATGTAAAAATGTCGAGATTTTGATGGATATACACGTTTTGAGGTTCCCTGAATCCAAAAAAAGTGGTTTTCGTAACATGGTGTCTGTGTGTGTTTAATTTAAAGCAAGGAATTTAGCTAGGAGGTTGAAATTTTATATTTAAGTTAGACACCCCTCTGAGGCCTGAAAACAAGCTTTTGATCAAAATCGGCCAAAAAATACTAGTACTTTACTAATGTACTTTTTCCGTTTTTTTAGATTTTTTCAAAATTAGCACCAACGATTTTGATTAAAATTCAAAAATCAATTATTTTTTAGATGTTCTTTAAAATGTATATTCTCATTTTGCTCTTAAAATCTTTTGAAGCACACTTTACTCTTGTACTTCATAGGAAAGATAGGTTTGCCATGGTAACAGAATAGAGATATTTTCCCATGTCGAATTAAAATGTACCGTAATGTCAGAAACTAAATATATGTCCTCAGAAAAAATCTGGTGTGACAAGCTCAGAACTTTCGATTACCGAAGGTGCTGTGTAACCAGTCACACCAGATTTTGTAATCATAAGATCATTTTAACAACTAGTAAGTAATCTATTTTAGAGTAAAAAGCCTATTATTATAATAGGTGAAAAGAAGAAGAAAATTCGCAGCTAGTTGTATTTCATTATTTTTATTCCCATTATGTTGACGTTTCGATTCACGGTTGGGATCGAATTTCAATGGGATTAAAAATAATGAAATACAACTAGCTGCGAATTTTCTTCTTCTTTTCACCTATCCTGATTGAACTACCAGCTATAAGTCCTACGAATCTACCAATTATTATATTAACTGAAAGCTATTTGTAATATATTTTATTTTGTAGATCCCTGAAAAAGGCAGACAATGGCCATCCGAAACCATCAAGATTAGTTGGCAAATATTAACGTCTTTTTTATTACTATTTATGTAAACAAGCAACGTCCGTATAAGAATTTTGCACAATTAATTTATAAATTCCATAAAATTTCTTTTTCAACATCTGAGACTATTTTGACTCCATATTCCATCCAGGGGCGGACAAAGGCCTAGGCAACCTAGGCACGCGCAAATTAGGGAAAAATTTTTTCGATTTGGCGGAATTATTTGGAAAAAAAATTTCTACTTGGAACAATTTGGTTCCGCAAAAAATAATTCGTTAATACTACGTTGCCTAGGGCCCGCTTTAGCCTTAGGGGGCGTTCAAGTATTACGAAACGCAATTTGGGGTGAGGGGGAGTCTCGTAAAACGTTACCATGCGTTACATGGGGGGAGGCCCCCCCCCCCGTTGAACAACGCGGCACGTAATTTTTTTTTTTTTTCTATTTAAATAAAATTTAAGTTGGTAACCCTTTTCGTTTATGTTTTACGGGGAATCTCTCTATTGTATAGTACGCCTTATTTATTATTATTTTGTTCTCTCAAGTTCATAGACGCCGGCAATGGGGTGGGAGCAAGGGTACATTTTTCCCCTGGCATCCTTCAGAAGGGGCAGGGGGAGGGGTCAAAAATCTTCAAAAATTGCGTTACGTAATACTTGAACGACCCCTTAGTCCGCCACTGACTCAACCCATATTGAAATTATTATAATTCCCTAAAGTTAATTTCACCGACTTTTTGAAATTATTTCTAGAATATGGTAATTTAATTTCTTTTGATATGAAAAAAAAAAAATGAAACTAAATCAATCAATTAATTTTTTTAATCTAATCAGTAAAAAAAAAAAAAAAGAAGCTGAAATGTGATAGGGGCACTTCTATCTCATACATATTGGGGGTAAAACCTCTCTCTCTGTGGTTCGTTCATTCATTGGAATTGATAGCAGTCAGCCAGCAATTGAGGGGTTCGGGTCATTTGCAGAGAGCAGCAGCCATGGGCCATATGGGCGATAAACCTTGAAAGAAATGAAATGCCCAGCTTTGATGATGACAAACGCGTATGTTAATGACCCCTGGCTAATTTCAATTTTGTGGCCAATGAGTGGAAATAACACACATTCACCCTATATGTACATAAATCATCCAAAAGCGTAGAGGAGGGGGGAGAAAAGATTAAGATAATCATCATCATCATCATAATCATCCAGTATAGTTACTGCATTCATCCATCTTGTAATCTGATAGAGCTCATTAAAATAAGAAATAAATCTTTACTACATCAAAATATGAAAATGACCGTTTTTTATTTACTTTCTCTTACCTCTATATAAGGAGAGAGAAAGTATTGGATCATGTCAAAAATTCGATGTCGAGATGGATATACACGTTTTGAGTTCCCCTGAATCCTAAAGAGTGGTTTTCGCGACATGGTCTGTCTGTATCCAATTTAAAGCAAGAAGGAATTGAGCTAGATGGTTGAAATTTTATATTTAAGTTAGACACCCCCCCCCTCCCCTGGAGCGTGAAAATAAGCTTTTAAACAAAATCGGCCAAAGAGTACTAATACTTTACTGATGTACAGTCAGGATCAATATTAAGTCCCACTCATGCGTTTTCTACATGTGATTATTTCATTGTATATAGAGAGAAAGTATTGGATTCATGTCAAAAATTAGATGTCAAGATTTCAACGGATATACACGTTTTGGGGTCCCCTGAATCCAAAAAAGTGGTTTTCGCGACATAGTCTGTCTGTGTGTGTCTGCAAACAAAATATCTCAAGAACGAAAAGAGCTAGGATGTTGAAATTTTATTTTTAAGTTAGGCACCCCCATGGGACGTGACACGAAGCTTTTAATTAAAATCGGCCAAAAAGTACTAGTACTTTACTGATGCACTTTTTCAGTTTTTTTTTTTTATTTTCTCTAAATTCGCTCCAACAAAAAAAAAAAAAAATTCGATTTTTCTAAACTTTTAGCCGTTTGCCCGTATAAATGACCTCCGATTGAGCTGAAACTTTAAAATTTATGTATTATAAATATCTGTATATTTCTAAGAGGTGTCGCTTCAAAAATATTTTGAACATTCGCCTTTTTAGTGCACATTTTTCTCTATACCTCTATAATACTGTGCTTGATAGATAAATTCTAACTACATATCTGAATTTAGAATTTAAAAAAAATGCACTAGGTTCACTAATCAGACCTCTGGGAGGACGCGCCAAAGTCAGGTCCCACCCATGCGTTTTCTACTTGTGATTATTACATTGTTTTTATAAAAGAAAATGAAAATCTTTATTGGAGATTTTCCAGGTTGGAACCATGAAAGTTTCCATTAAAAAATATACAATATTTTTTTAAAAACAATGAAATAATCACACGTAGAAAACGAATGGGTGGAACTTAATATTGTTCACTGTACATTGGTTGGCCAAAACTCTAAAAATAAAAATTAATAAATTAAAAATTTTTTAATTTATATAATATATATATATACACCCGCCTTCATCAAGAGTCGCTGTGACATCCTGAATCCTTCAATCAATTAAAAATTAATTATTTATTAAAAATATAAATACGGTGCAATGTTTTACCTCGATAAATTAAGTATAATTCTTTTTCGACGGTAGAAACAGCCAGAGTATGATATTGTAAAAGGAGCAGGAGGTTTACTCGATTCTGTTGCAGATGGAGGTGCAGAGAAGAAATAATTTACGAAAAATTATGTCGAGGATTTTTAATGACAAGACGACTGTGATTTTCTTGAAAATGAATATTAGTGATGTGATTAATTTTTTGTATTGCTGTGTACTGACTCACTTTTTCTGTAATTTTTCGCAGGTCTGATGATGGTCTTTTCAGGCCGAAACTGTTCAATTGCAATCACAGTCGTCTTGTCATTAAAAATCCTCAATATAATTTTTCGTAAATTATTTCTTCTCTGCACCTCCATCTGCTAAACAATCGAGTAAACCTCCTGCTCCTTTTACAATAATACTTTTTATTTTTACGCCAAGTTTTCAAAGCACCCTAGTACAAGCAACAAATTAGCAGAAAAGATTCTTAATTTAATTTCCGGAATGCAAATTTGAATATAACAAATTATTATTACCCCCATTATCTTTATTTCCTGAATACGCCTTGCCTCTCCCCATCACAAATAACAAAAATTTCGGAACCTCACTTAACCAAATCCAGGAACCGCCTTTGAAAATACCTTTTCTTATAATGATATTTAATGGCTGGACCTTTCTTATCCCAGTAGTGAGTGAAAACGAATAATAAATAACTCCAATATTTGTTGATTTATTATATTTTCATTTTTTTTTTTTTTTTTTTTTTAAATTAAAAAAATTTCATTTCATTTATTTTTTTATTATTAAAAAAATAAATAAATGAGGATAATAATTTTAGTAATCTTTCAACTGTGAGAGAATATCAATTTCCATTATTTTATGCAAGTTTGCTATGTCTGATATTCATATTCGTTTTTTTTTTATGATAAAAAATTACACCGCTATTTATTATAACACTAGCAGAATGATGTTTTTCTCCCTGTAAATTGCCTCTTTTTTTACACACTGTATATATATACATTTTTATTTCGTATCTTCTTTAATAGATACTGCAATAATTATAATAAATATTATTAATATATATATATATATTGTGTGCCTAAGATGACATAATCATAATATTTTAAATTAAAATTACCGGCAGGGCATTCATAGACACATTTTCATGATTCAGGATCAAAATCAACCCGCAGATATAAATCGCGAATCATTTGTTCATTAAATGCAATTTTGTTGCTGTCAAAGAAATTTATTTTGTTGTAACTGTATGTGCTTTCAGAAACGATTAGGTAAGTATCTTATAATTGCTGGGTATTCCATTGGGTTCATGGTTCAAATTACTTTATTCTATACGTGTAAAAATGAAATCTAACCATAAATGTGAGTATAACAGGGCGTTTAGTGTCTTCATATCAATCGGGGTAAGATGACATTTCATAAAATGACATAGTCTGTCATCATGGTAAAGTAGAAAAAAGAAAAAGGAAAAATCCAAAAGAAAGTTTGACGTGTCATTTTTGAAGATTCAAAAGGTGAACATTCAGATTCTTCATCTCCTGATAATTATGATGAAGAAGATGCAGGATGCATCTACTTCAAATCCAAATCGGGGGAACATCGGATTCGCAGTCAGGTATGCCTAACATGATTCCACAATTTAGGTGCCGATGTACAGTGAGCGCCAAAGTTGAGTCCCACCCATGCGTTTTCTACATGTGATTATTTCATTGTTTTTATAAAAGAAAATGAAAATTTTCTACGTTTGAACCATGAAATTTTCCATTAAAAAATATATAATATTTTTTTAAAAACAATGAAAAAATCACAAGTAGAAAACGCATGGGTGGGAATCAATATTGTCCCTCACTGTACCACCCAAATCCAAACAATTTGTTTGTGAGCTATGTGTAGACAAATAAAATTCTTAGTTTGTCCAGTGGCGTGCAGTCAGAAGAAGCACTGCTTCCCAAAGCAATTTAAAAAATTAAAACTATTTATTATTTAAAAGTAAACTTGCAACGTGTTTACAAAACATCTCATAACACTGGCGGGAGGAGGCAACGTAATACAGGGTGTCGCAGGGAAATGGGAAATAACGTCATTTCCACGAATAAATTCATAAAACTAATAATTTATTAACGAAAGTGCATGTATTCAGCATGCCATTTATGTATTTACAATCAAAATGTCCAAAAGTGTCTCTAAGTGTGGCTAAAATAAACGAGGACGCGAATTTCCTTGGTAACATATGGATATCAGATCCCTTGATCTTAGTTTGTGCGACTTCTTCCTGTGGGGATGTAGATGCACCTTTCATTAATAAATTACTAGTTTTATGAATTTATTCGTCGAAATGACGTTATTTCGAAATTTCCCTGCGCCACCCTGTATATATATATATATATATATACAGTGCTTCCCCAAAAATTTTACCCACCGCATGCCACTGAGTTTGTCATTTTAGGGACATACATGTCATCTTACCCTAATTAGTAATTTTCCCTTTTTTTATTTTTTTATTACATACCCAAAAAATTGGGGTATTTTTTTCAAATATTAATAAACACAATAAATTTTTACTTTCTCATCGCATGTTTTATTTTCATTATTTTGGGTTCAAAGAAAAAGTAGACCCCTTTATCATCTTGGGCACACTTCCCTAATAATTAAATCAATTATTTATCTACATTTAGATTCACATTTAATTTGTATTAGAGCAGACATGAACAAATAATATCTCTTATATCAGAAATTAATAATCAAAGTTCTTTTTTTTTCTATATATACATGTATATAGAAATTCGGTAATTATTAATTCCCAAAGTTGAGATCATAGGTGGGGTACGGGATCCTATTTGATAGGATTAAAGCGAGAACAATTTTTCTTTATGAATATAATATTCTAGGGATTTTCAGATTTAAGACACTAATCCTGAATTTAGGAAGAACAGTGCAAGGCAAGCCCAGCCCAGTCAAGGGCTTAAATGCTTTTCTAATCTCCTCCCTTTCGTCGATAATGATTGTAGCATAATAATGATAATAACCCGAAGGTTTTCCGCTCTATTAGGAAAAGTTCGTGCCTTTTGGCATTCATCATTAAATAATATAAAATTCTACTCTGCTTATGAGAGAAAGATTTATTATTTTAAATGTTTAATAATGAAACAGGAAAAAAAAATTTATATTAGTAGATTTTGATAGGGAGGTTCAGCCAAATAAAAGCCTTTATATGCTTCTCGACTCCGGAGACGTTTCGAGATATTTTTAATGTCTCATCTTCAGTCCGTATCGAAAATTAGCATAAAGGTAGTCATTAATATACAGCATATGTACATATAAATTTTATATAATGAATACGCCTCGAAGCGTTCTCAATAGTTCATTGAGAATATTTCCTCTCATGAACGCTTCGAGGCGTATTCATTATATAAAATTTATATGTACATATGCTGTATATTAATGACTACCTTTATGCTAATTTTCGATACGGACTGAAGATGAGACATTAAAAATATCTCGAAACGTCTCCGGAGTCGAGAAGCATATAAAGGCTTTTTATTTGGCTGAACCTGCCCTATCAAAATCTATTACGTTCACAGCCACCAAATCTTATTTAAATTTATATTAGGCTATTCTAAATTTTAAAAAATTCCTAGCCCCTCTAAGAAACAAGAATTACCATTATTACCATTATTACCCCTCATAAAAAATCTCCTAGTTACGGCCCTAAATGTACAGTGAGGGACAATATTAAGTCCCACCCATGCGTTTTCTACATGTGATTGTTTTTAAAAAATTAATAAATATTTTTTAATGGAAACTTTCATGGTTCAAACCTAGAAAATTTACAATAAAGATTTTCATTTTTTTTATAAAAACAATGAAATAATCTCATGTAGAAAACACATTAGTGGGACTTAACTTTGGCGCTCACTGTACGTCCTCCCAGAGGTCATACTCTCTATCCACGGATGTATCCAGTGCCGGATTAAGAAGGAGGCCCTTAGGCAGTTGAAATCTAGGGGCCCTGTAATCTAAAAACACTGGTCGAGAAGATTTTATTCACAAGAAATCTGATTAGTGAACCTAGTGCATTTTTTTATTCTAAATTCAGATTCACGGCTTTGCTCTCATACTCTCTTGTGGGTAATGAAATTTTAATAAAAAAATACATTCGACTAAATACATATGACCTGTATTGTATCTCATTTGGCAATATTTATTTTGTATGTTAATAATATAAAATATACTCTTGGAGGGCTGAAGATGGCTTTGTTGATCATAGCCAAAATAAAGAGTGTTAAGAAAATAGATGCTTTTTATTATTGGCTGCAACCTCTTTTTATATCATTAATCTAATTATATAACAGCCACAATTCGTTATATACTTAAATTCAGATATGTAGTTAGAATTTATCCATCAAGCACAGTGTTAGAGATATAGAGAAAAATAAATTTTAGTAGAAAATGTGCACTAAAAAGGCGAATGTTCAAAATATTTTTAAGGCGACACCTCTTAGAAATATACAGATATTTATAATACATAAATTTTAAAGTTTCAGCTCAATCGGAGGTCATTTAGACGTGCTGCAAACTGCTAAAAGTTTAGAAAAATCGATTTTTTTTTTCTGTTGGAGCGAATTTAGAGAAAATCGAAAAAAACTGCAAAAGTGCATCAGTAAAGTACTAGTACTCTTTGATCGATTTTGTTCAAAAGCTTCGTGTCACGTCCACCAGGGGGGTGCCTAACTTAAATATAAAATTTCAACCTCCTAGCTCTTTCCGTTCTTGAGATATTTTGTTCATAGCAAGGGCGGATACAAGGGGGGTAAAGGGGGTAATTACCCCCTGAGATTTAAAAAAATACTTTTTTTCGAAAAAAAATTTATTTTTAATGTAAAATTTTAAAAATTAATACTTAAAAATTTGATTTATATTTATATTCTGGCAAACAAGTACAGAATGCGCCTTTAAATTACTGAAATTAAGAAAAAAATGTGTGCTGTTCGACTAGTCACTCCAGATTACCGCCCCCGAGAAACACCTCTGGATCCGCCACTGGTTCACAGACACACACACACAGACAGACCATGTCTCGAAAACCACTTTTTTTGTATTCAGGGGACCTCAAAACGTGTATATCCGTCAAAATCTCGACATCAAATTTTTGACATGAATTCAATACTTTCTCTCTATATATATTAACATATATAGAGATAAGAGAAAGTAAAAACATATGTTTATGATATTCTATAGTTCTTTGGCTTTCTAAAAATCATTCATTCGTAGAAATTTGTTTATTATTATTGTTTATTATTATTGAAATTAAGAACAAAAATGTCACCAAAGAAAAAACACCAGTAGGTCTACACTCACTGGTCAAAAAAAATGAACCTTCACATGAATAAAAAGTTTTATGTCAATCGGTAGTGAAACAAAATTAAAATATACCCTTCAATATATGGACCCTGTTACGCATTAGTGTGTCAAGCGCCAGCTACCAGTATTGAGAAAATTAACTTAATAGTTTTTTGTTTTCATTGGATTATAGACTATATAATTTTTTTTTTGTCAATTGTGCAAGTAACATTAAATATAAATTTTTTTTTAGGACATATTTCATAAAAAATATTAATTATAGCATTTGAAACAATATTCCGTGCTTAACTCATTTTTTAATTTTTTTTTGGCGCTTGACACACTAATGCATAACAAGGTCCATAAAAAGCAAATTCATTTTAAGAAAAGAGTTGAGTATTAAAAAAATCTGGTGTGACTGGCGCACAGCACACAACTTTCTCTTACCTTCGGTAATCGAAAGTTGTGTACTGTGCTTGTCACACCAGATTTTTTGTGTCGACATGTATTTAGTTTCCGACAGTAGGGTACAATTGAATTCAAGATGTAAAATTTATAAGTATGGGAAAATATTTATATTTTGATACCATGGCAACCATTTCTCCTATCTTTTCTATGGAGTACAAGAGTAAAGTGGTCTTCAGAAGATTTCAATCACAAAATGAGAATATACATTTTATAAAGAATCTAAAAAATAATTGATTTTTGAATTTAAAAAAAAATCGTTGGAGCAAATTTTGAGAAAATCGAAAAAAACTGAAAAAGTACATCAGTAAAGTACTAGTACTCTTTGGCCGATTTTGATTAAAAGCTTATTTTTCCGGTCCCGGGGGATGTTTAACTTAAATATAAAATTTCAACCTCATAGCTCAATTCCTTCATGCTTAAAATTGAACACACACACACACCCACCCACCCACCCACAGACAGACCATGTCGCGAAAACCACTTTTTTGGATTCAGGGGACCTCAAAACGTGAAGATCCATCAAAATCTCGACATCGAATTTTTGACATGAAAACAATACTTTCTCTCTATATATATATTACATATATACATAGGTAAGAGAAAGTAAAAATAGGAAAGACACTTTGATGGGAGCACACCAAGCGGCGACAGTTCGAACTAAATAACAAGCTTGCTGTTGTATGATTTGATTCTCTTATGCACGCGACACTCAAGTTCCAAGAATACCTTGGTTCCAAGAAAAATGGATATTCTTAGAAATATATTTTAATTAAGTATTGTTAAAATGATATAAAACATTTATTTAATATAAGAAATTGGAAATTGGAAATTTATCAATATATGTTAGAAAATTTAAGGATACATAATTTTACAAGAGAATAGAGAGAGTGTGAGATGAATTAAATTAAATATAAATACCATTTATAATAATCCGGAGTCGACCCCGCAGTGTGAGACGAAGACGAAGCAAGATGATAATCCCTTATCCAATGGCACTAATTAAAACACTGATGAACACTAATTAAAACACTTATAAGCACAAATAATCACAAAATAAAAAAATACTTTTAATAAAAAAACGCGGTTATGCAGTGAATAATTGGCGCGTTGAAAGCCCACTGGCTCTTCGTAGATGGCTCTCTTTCTCCTTTAGAAAAGGAGGGAATTCAAACAGGAGTGGGGGGAGATGGCGCGCACCTTGGATGGCGCGTAGGATGAAGGCATTATTTTAAATCTGGTGTGATGTTAGCTTCGATAATTGAAAGTTGTGCATTTATTTAGTTCTGGGCAGATTTGAGTTTTATACAAAAATTTGTAGTTTTATACAATAAATTACGGATAAAACTATAAAATGTATAAAACCCGGATGCGCATGCGCAAACCCGACGAGAAAAGAAATTCAAATAAATTTAATTTCTTTTAACCTGTTTTTTTTTCGGGGATTTGGTTTTTTACATCGACCTAGTTTTATCCGTGGAAGTTTTATCACCCCCCCAACCGTGTATTATACACGGCGTGATAAAATTTCCAACTCTGGTTCTGGGCAGACTTGGGTTTTATACAAAAATTGCGGATAAAACTGTATAAAACTTATAAAATAAATAAAATTCAGATGCGCATGCGCAAACCCGACGGGAAAAGAAATTCAAATAAAATTCATTTACCTTTTAACCTGTTTTTTTTTTTTTTTTTAGGGAGTTGGTTTTTTACAGTTTTTTACATTGGCCTAGTTTTATTCATGGTAGTTTTATCCATGTGTATTATACTCGGCATGATAAAACTTGCCAACTCTGGTTCTGTGTAGAATGGTAAATTAGAATCAGGGAGGTATTAGAATTCAAATGTAAAATTAATAAACATCAGAGATATACGGTATTATAAAAATATTTTTGTGTATGGAGGAGGGGGATATTTAAAAATGAGCACTCTCCCCCTCCTCCCTCCCCCCACCCACCCGTGTGATACATGGCGCCTAGAATGTTCGACTTTGATCGTTTGCATCCCGCCTTCTATGATTGGCCAACTAGCGAGGAGCTCAGCCAATCAAAGAGGGTCTTTCAAATCAAGGCCTTGGCATCTTCTTCCTGCTTGACTGCAGTTGATCTATTCAATTGCTGAGTGGGCGTCCATTATCGTGTATCAAATTATACCTCATCGCGCTCTCAAATGACGCCAAGGCCAGTTTTCTTTTATTAAGTGCTTATCAAAAACAAGTTTTCTTTTATTGAGTGTTTATCCAAGTGATTCAGTGCTTACCTATCAATCTGCAAACGACAGAACGAGCTTCATTTTGATCCAACACCAACGCCTGCCTCTCCTTTCCTCTCTCGCTTCTGACGCCATGTTTGAGATCCTTTCATTATCAGGTACCTTTTCCATTCTCTCACCTTAACTTCTCCTTAATATATTTTTTTTTAAATTAAAAAATGTATATTTTATTCAAGAAAACTGTTTTTTTTTTTTTTTTTTTTTTTATAAATATATATACTAGCTGCGCAACCCGCCTACTGGTTGTCCTTCCATGTGAAATCCCATATCTGTTTTCATTATAAAATTTCACAAACGCGCTGTTTTCTCTCAAATCAATTTATTTGTACACTACAGTTTTCAATCTTCCAATCTGTAATGCCTTTTGTCGTTTAATTTTATTTGGACAAGTCTTAAACCATCGATGATGCTCTTTTCGCATTCAGTTAACTTTATACTCTTTGCATTTTCAAGTTTCCAAATTTACATTTAAATTATTTAGACCTTTTTTTTAATTTAAAGCCTATATTAATTCTATATTATGTTTTGAAATGGTACAGGTGTCTACATTTCACTTTTGTTTAGTTTAAATAGACTTAAAAGAAGGTGGTCTCATATTTATGACTCAATCAAAAAAAACGTTTTAAAATAAAATTAAATTTTATTGTATTATTTGAATAATTTTTTCCATTAAGCTTTTTATAATTAGTTTTTCATTTAGATATATTTAATATATAAACAATCAATTTTGTTAAAATTGCAACCAACTATTATTTATTTTAATATTTTTTTCTCATATTTTTGACTCGCCCTGTATTGTATTTTCATGCACTAATTTTTTTTTTTTTTTAACTACCGAATCGCTTTGAACTCAATGGTTTCTGACCGAAGTAAGCCGCGAATTGTTTTAAATTTTTTTTTTTAATCTAAGGAAACCGAACTGCAACCAAAGAGCCGAAACAATTAGGCCGGGACCCCTGCAAGTTGTTTAAAATAAAACAAACAAACAGATACTTGCCTCTCCTCGTCATGAGGCCTCCAGCCATAAGCCAAGCAGCTCGTTGTGGGCTGCTGGCAATCAGCTGGTATCCCCACTCTACTCCCTTAACTTGACCTACTTCGGCCTCCACATCTCCGGTTTACCAAAATTTCATATTCACTAGTAATATATTACATATATTTTTCTACTACTGAATTTATTACAACAAAGTTATTTCTTTGAGGTAAGATAGTTGAAGAAAGCGAACAGATTTTTATTTTTCAGAATATTTATTTAATCTAATGGCGATCGATTTCGTCACGGGGACATCGTCAGGCCAGTAGTCGATCGCCATTAGATTAAATAAATATTCTGAAAAATAAAAATCTGTTCGCTTTCTTCAACTATCTTACCTCAAATTCACAATGGCAACAGAAAAGAGCAATATATTCAACGTAAAGTTATTTCTATGTAAGCTAGGTGAATTAATATGTAGAAGGATGAATAAAAAGACCAATCAGCTATTATTATTTCTTTATTGGTATCAAACCCACACCGACGTTTTATCTTCATGGCTATAATGGAGTATACAAAGACATAATATCAATAGGATATACAAAAAAACAAAATCAAAGAATATACAATACCTAGGGTTCAGTGAATACTAACCCTATTAAGTTCTTTGATAGACATTTATTTACAATTTACGATCTAAATACAAGTAAATTGTAAATAAATGTCTATCAAAGAACTTAATATTCACTGAACCCTAGGTATTTATTGTATATTCTGTCTTGAATTTGTTTTTTTTTTTTGTATAGTCTATTGATGTTATGTTTTTGTATAATCAATTATAGACATGAAGATGGACGCATAGTCGACCGAAACGTCGTTTTGATACCAATAAATAAATAATAATAGCTACTTGGCCTTTTTATTAATCCTTCTATAAGTTATTTCTCTTCTTGTCTTATTGTTAAATATTCTAAGATAGGGAATTTTACTGTTCATGAGATATTAATGTGAAAATTATAATAAAATAAATTAATATTTCATTTTTATTTTCTCTATATACGTTAATATATATAGAGAGAAAGTATTGGATTCATGTCAAAAATTCGATGTTCGAGATTTTGACGGATATACACGTTTTGTCCCTTAAGTCTTAAAAAAGTGGGTCCCGAAAATCGTCTGTATATATGTGTGTGTGTGTGTGTGTGGACATTTTTAACCAGGAAGGAAATGAGCTACGAGTTTGAAATCAATTATTATTATTTAGATGCCCTTGTAAAAAGTCTATCTCTAATATATTGTGAAAATTGTTTCAAGCACTTTGCTGATGTAATTCAGTTTTTTTTTTTTTTTTTTTTTTTTCAAATTCATTTTCCGGCTCTTCCTTCCATAAAGCCAATGTTAAATCCCCATATGGGGATTTGCATGTTAATTTCGAAAGGGGGGTCCCCTTTGGAACTTTTTACACATTTTAAAATTTTTTTTCCAATTATGAAATTTTGTATTTATTTAGGATTCTCTATTGTGTATAAAATGTTCAAATAGGAGATGAAAAATAACCATAGTTTATTTCAAGCAGTCAACATTTAAAATACACAGAGCCTATGGAAATTTTGAATTAATTGACTTTTTTTACTTATGAAATACAAGTGGCCAAGTTTGAAAAAAAGAGAAAATTGTGTGCTGTGCTCCAGACACACCAGATTTTTTTATAATAACAATTTATTTATCTTTTCATTAAGTACAAGAGTATAGTAGGCTTGAAACAATTTCGGGGATGACAAGTGAGAGGACAAATTATTTCCATCACTCTAGAAGTTAATTATAGTCATAGAAAGCATTAGGCCATTCACCCACAGAATGATTCTTCTCAATACTAGTATTTAAAATAAATAAAAATTAAGACCTTCCCCATTTTTTTTTTACACCTCTGTTTATGATTTTCTCTATTTTGGTTTTATTGGTTTCTGTCTTTTTTATTGTTCCACTTATTCCTTTTTCCTTTATAAGATTCTCTAAATATAGTTGACGTAATGATTTGCCTTGTATATATTTTTTTTGTATTTTATTGGCGAGGCCAAAATTTTTCTTTAAAGTTTTTCACTTTGTTAGTGGCTTGAACGATTAACTAACTATAAGGGGAATTTTTTTTTTTTGCGCCTAGAGCCTTATATTGTCTTAAACCGCAACTGGGCAAGGGTCAATATTAAGTCCCACCCATGCGTTTTCAACTTGTGATTATTTCATTGTTTTTATAAAAGAAAATGAAAATCTTTATTTGAAATTTTCTAGGTTTGGACCATGAAAGTTTACATTAAAAAATAAATAGTATTTTTATAAAAACAATGAAATAATCACATGTAGAAAATGCATGGGTGGAACTTGATATTGTCCCTCGCATCTATCCAAGGCTCAGGCCTTGCCTATTGACGCTTATCACGGTGGTTGTTTGTCAACTTTCCGACTATTAATGCACAAACAAAAAAATTTTAATCAACGCAAAATACTTTTCTTCTTCCATCCTCATCGAATAGGCCTATCACTTATATTATCCGCCTCCACACAAAGGTATTCGTCAAACCTGTCTGAAAATGGATTATTTGCTGATTACGTACGTTTTTTTTTTTGTTCAACTCTTTAATATGCAAACCGAAATATGTGCATAATAAATAGAGCTTATGGAAAATAAACCCATTCTGATCTACTCCCCTATTCATTAATAGAAGAATAAAAATACAAAACAATTGGGTTTCTCTATTAATGATATTTCTTCTATTTATGCCTAGGGGAGTAGAGCAGAATGGGTTTATTTTCCATAAGCTCCATTTATTATGCACATATTTCGCGTTGCATAATCACTTCAGATACTCTCCAAATCATTAATTACCATATGCAGCCCAAACATAAAACTATTAAATTGTATATTTGTGCAAGTCATTAGTATTATTAATAAATAGGAAGTTTTATTGCATACAGCGGCCCAGGTTTTCTTGATTATATATATACAGTGTAACGTTACACGTCAGTTTTGGTGAAGTAATACACCTTCAAACCTGAAAACATAAATTATTTTATTTTAGAAATCAACTTATATAATATAATTAGGGATTGTCATATAAAGTATAGTGAGGGACAATATAAAACATTTTCTACATGGATTTTTTATTGTTTTTAAAAAAATATATCTATTTAAATAAAAGAAACTTTTGTTTTTGGTAGATGTCGGCAGCCAGTAAATGATAAAAAACTTTATTTAATTATCGTCGACGTTTCGGAATCACATCGATCCCATCTTCAGGACGATAAACTGTTGATGTTGCTTAAATAGATGCAATTTTGGTTCATACAAAAATAAATGATTAAATTTGCATATACCAGTCTTTCAATCTTGGCCGGTGCTGTCGTTTGCCACAAAATAAAAATACAGCCCATTCACTTACGGCAATTCTCATATACCAGGTACATCTAATGATAATATATGCAAATTTAATCATTTATTTTTGTATGAACCGAAATTGCATCTATCTAAGCAACATTAACAGTTAATCGTCCTGAAGATGGGATCGTTGTGATTTCGAAACGTTGACGATAATTAAATAAAGTTTTTTCATCACTTGCTGGCTGCCAACATCTACCCAATCCTAATAATTACCACTCAGCCATCGAATTTCTACTTAAACTTTTATCTTGTATTATATATGTATATATTATCAGTGGCGTAGCGAGAGGGGGGGCAAGGGGGATCATCGTGCCCCGGGCGCTACTCACAAAGGGGCGCCAAACAAATTCGCAAAACAAAAAATAATTTTAATGTCCGGGAAAAAAATTAAAAAAATTTTCCGCGTGACGGAAAAATTTGGTTCCGCAAAAAAAATAAAATTTTTCCGCAGGAAGGGAAGAAAATTCCGCAAAACTTAGCCTCCCTAAAAAAAAAGTAAATTATTTTAACAGCAGGGCAAAAAATTTTCCGCAGGCAAGAAAATTTTTGAGTTCGGGCCCTCCCAAAAAAATTTCTATATACGCCCCTGTATAATGTTATGGTTTTCGAATGCGGGGGGGGGGGGCGCTAAAAGATATTGTGCCCCGGGCGCGAGTTAAGCTCACTACGCCACTGTATATTATGTTTCAGTTCAGCGGCGTAACTAGCATTTGAGGGCGGAGGGGGCGAAGCTCAACTAGGGCGCTGTTTTTTACTTTCTCTTACCTATGTATACGTATATGTAATATATATATAGAGAGAAAGTATTGGATTCATGTCAAAAATTCGATGTCGAGATTTTGATGGATCTTCACGTTTTGAGGTCCCCTGAATCCAAAAAAGTGGTTTTCGCGACATGGTCTGTCTGTGTGTGTGTGTTCAATTTTAAGCATGAAGGAATTGAGCTATGAGGTTGAAATTTTATATTTAAGTTAAACACCCCCGGGACCGGAAAAAATAAGCTTTTAATCAAAATCGGCCAAAGAGTACTAGTACTTTACTGATGTACTTTTTCAGTTTTTTTCGATTTTCTCAAAATTTGCTCCAACGATTTTTTTTTAATTCAAAAATCAATTATTTTTTAGATGCTCTTTAAAATGTATATTCTCATTTTGCGATTGAAATCTTCTGAAGACCACTTTACTCTTGTATTTCATAGGGAAGGATAGGAGAAATGGTTGCCATGGTAACAAAATATAAATATTTTCCCATACTTATAAATTTTACATCTTGAATTCAATTGTACCCTACTGTCGGAAACTAAATACATGTCGACACGAAAAATCTGGTGTGACACGCACAGTGCACAACTTTCGATTACCGAAGGTAAGAGAAAGTTGTGTGCTGTGCGCCAGTCACACCAGATTTTTAAGTTGTAATATAATATTAAAGAAAGCTAAGCTAAAGAAAATCACCTTCCCTGGGCTATATTTTAGATGCCATAGAGCGCCTATGTCGGTATCGAGGGGCGCCAAAGGCTTGATGCACCTGGGGTGGAGGGGGGCGAGCGCCCCCCCTTCGCCCCCACTTAGTTACGCTACTGTTTCAGTTTCTTATGATGGCTCTCATGGTGGCCGAAACATGTTAGCGCAACTGTAAACCAAAAATAAATATTAATCGATTTTTAATAATTATTCCAAAAAAAAAAAAAAACGACATACTACCTGTCACTTTTTGTCCAAGAAAGAAAACACAAGTTTCTTTTTTATTTAATTGTATTAATTTGGATTGCTTCCACAATTTTATCAAAATATATATATTTTAATGGAAACTTTCAAACCTCAAAAATTTCCAATAAAGATTTTCATTTTCTTTTATAAAAACAATGAAATAATCACATGTAGAAAACGCATTGTCTCTCACTGTACATGTATATCTATATATTTGTAAAGGGCAGTGTGTACAAAGAACGAAAAGAGCCAGGAACTTGAAATTTTATATTTAAGATAGGCACCCCCTGAAACGTGACAGGAATCTTTTGAACAATATTGGCCAAAAAGTACTAGTACTTTACTGATGTACTTTTTCAGTTTTTTTTCGATTTTATAAAAATTTGCTCCAACGATTTTAATTAAAATTCAAAAATCAATTATTTTTTAGATGCTCTTTAAAATGTATATTCCCATTTTGCCACCAAAATTGTTTTAAGCACACTTTGCTCTTGTACTACTTCATAGGAGAAATTGTTGGCATTGTAACAAATTATAAATATTTTCCCATGTTTATAGATTTGACATCTTCAAATACCAATGCACCGTACTGTCGGAAACTAAATACCATATATGTTGACACAAAAAATCTGGTATACCAAGCACAGAATACAACTTGCTCTTCTCAAAGAAAAGAGAAAGTTGTGCGCTTTGCGACCAGTCACATCAGATTTTTCTAATCAAGATGTGTTATGTGCAATGCTTTGATTAGAGGGCTGTAGTTTTGTCGGTTTGCATACCTACATATTGGTTTGTTGCACTTTAGGAATCTAAATAAAGGATTCTAGAGGTTAATTTGATCTTGTCCACTTCACAATTTCACAATATAAACTGACGTTTGGAATTTAGTTGCTTGCTCTACATGAAATATATTATTAATGCTACATGTTTCATATATTATTCAATAGATACTAAATATAGTCTTATAGCTTACATACAACTTGAGCTATTTATGTTCATGATTGGGAATTTTCTATTTCAATTACCGATAATAAAAAAAAATTGTGTGCTATGCGATCAAGCTACATTTTTTACCTATTGAAATGCAAATTTAATTTTAATTAAATATATTTAGATAAAATCAAATCAAATATATGTTCTATATATCATTGCAATCAGAAAACAAAGTTCAATTTAATTAATCTACTTAGATTTGAAAAAAAAATTACAGATACGAGGGCAGGTCAATAAGTCCGTGAATTTTTGAATGAAACACAGGTTTTTGGATAAAAAATTATTTTATTTTTCAACGTAGTCTCCTTTGAGCTCTATACACTTTGTCCAACGTTTCTCAAATTTTTTTATCCCTTCCAAAAAATAAGATTTGTCGAGGGCATCAAAATCATCGTTGGAGTTAAATCTCTTTCCGCCGAGCCATTTTTTCAAGAAATAGTCACCCAGTCGCTAAATCCGGATAATAGGGCGGATGATGGAGCAACTCGTATCCCAATTCATGGATTTTTGCCATGGAGCACACGAAATTCACTTTTTTCCATTTTCTTCTCAAATCACGAGGTAGTCTGCTATTTAATGGATATCAAACAAAAACTAAAAGACCCAGCTGGTTCAAATTTCGGCAGGAGTCGGCCTACCCTCACCCATTCTTGTAATTATAGTGAAAGGGGTATGTTTATTTTTTGTTTTGGAGCATGTTAGGGAAAATACTCTAAATTTCTTAATTCACTTTTAACTATGATTCCTTTTCTAAAGAGAATGAAATTTGTGTTGTCTCACTTTTCAATCCTTAATGCAGAAATTTTTTTTTTTTTTTAATTACAAAAAAGAATCAAATAGTTAATAAAACAAATGAAATTTTCTCTTCAATTGAACACACATTTCAAATAAAATTGAAATAATCAAGTGGGAATATTAAATTTTCGAGTATTTTTTTGATGTTAAAAATAAAATTGAATTAAATCAAACTCAAAATTATTATTAACCTATTAGCTCATTCACCAATTTGCTAAAAATAAATCTGGTGTGATTAAAGCACAGCACATAATTTTCTCTTATCTCCGGTAATTGCAAGTTGTGTACTGTGCTGTCTCTAGATATATTTAGTTTCCCATAGCACCTTAGTTCCAAACTTGACCACTTGCGCTCCATAGATGGCGCTGAGCTACGTTTGAAAAAAAAAAAAAAACTGAAAAAGTGTAAAAAATGTACTTTAAACATTTTTCACGAAAAATTTTATTGATATACTTTTTAAAGAGCATTTAAAAAATAGTTGATTTATGAATTTTAATCAAAATCGTTACAGCTGATTTTGAGAAATTCGAAAAAACTGAAAAAGTACTTAAGTAAAGTACTAGTACTTTTTGGCCAAATTTGTTCAAAAGCTTATTTTAACTTTCCGAGAGGATACCTAACTTAAATATAAAATTTCAACCTCGTAGCTCATTTTGAAATCGTCACATACAGACTAATCTACTTTTAGACTCATGGGACCTCAAAACGTGTATATCCATCAAATTCTCGACATCGAATTCTTGACATGAAACGAATACTTTCTATATATATAGATAAGAGAAAGTAAATATAAATAATATACACCTCCGTGACCCGGCTCTCGGCGGCCCTGCTGATTATATACACTTTCTTCCAGCTTTAATTTATGCATGATTGTTTCTTGGAATGTTCAATAATCAAGTATTTTCAACTCGCCAGTGAAATATTATTTATTTTCATAAAAAAGGATGTTTAATCTCACGGAGTGGCGATTGATTGGTATTCGCGAATGTTAGCGGACATCAATTCCCTCTCAAAAAAAAAAGCAGGCTAAATATTTATCCGGACATAACGTTTATACCGGAAGAGCGAGTTTCTTTCTAGTCACGTGCCTTCCTGGAGACAGCGCATCAGTCAAGGTGCTGCTCCTGCTACTCCCATTCTCTCCTGGGCCTGCCTGCCTTCCTCTTTTTCTTCTTTCTCTATCTGATTTTTACGACAGAAAGTTCTTTTTTTTCTGACGAGGCCAATCGGTACCACTCTAAAGGGAGTAAAAAAGCCATCCTCTTTTTAGTGCTCGTTTACCAACGATGAAATAAATTATATACCAGTACGTATATAAGTAAAATTTATTACTTTGCAGAAAATTAGCTGAGATGAACTTTATTTATTTGTTGTTGGTTTCAATTTAAGTGAATCTATAAAATTAATTGAATTTGGACCTCTCAAATTTTAGACTTGCTGCTTTTTGGAATTTCGTTGGAATATTTTAAATAAAATTTGAAAAACGATGGAATTTTCAACATTTTTTTTTATTTTTTGATGTTTTTATAAAAGAGAATAATTTTATCTCATTAGATTTCGTCAGACTTTTTTCTTTTAATCGTTTCTTCCGATATTTACTTGGCCTAGTCCAGGGGTCGAAAAACTTCTTTTTTTTTTGAACATCAATTGGTTCTTTTCAAGGATAGCAATATTTAAATTAATTTTTTTTAAATGAAACTTTTATCTGATGGCCTCAAATTTTTTCGCTCTTCTATCAGCATATCGCGTTACAAGGCATGACGTCACAAGCCGTGACGACAAAAATAGGAAAGTTGAAATTTAATATATATGACGAATTATAAAAAATTAATTGAGAGATTTAATTATTTAATTTTTAAATTGATAACATAATTTTGAAAATAATTTAAAATGATTCAAATCTTCAATTGCTAAATAAATATTGTTCTCAGTTTTTAACATGCGTCTATTGATTTCCCATTTTCCAATTATTAAGTTAAGATTATACTTGGCCTAGACCAGGGACTGAAAAACTTCTTTTTTTGATCACTGATTGATTTAATAGGAGAATTAAATTCAAGTATGATACACAAGGTTTTTTGTTTCAATGATTTATTTATTTAACATTGACACTTTATACGTATTTCGACACCATATGTATCATCATCGGAAGTGAATTACATACTGTATGTAATTCACTTCCGAAATACGTAGGCCTATCGTGTTACAATTTTAAAATTAGTCATCGATTGATTCTTAGCAAGATTTGCAAATATTTGTTTGAAATTTTTTAGCACATTTTATTTTCTGGCCAAGCCTCTGGACCACTGACTAATCGTAAATAAAATTTGCACCGAGTGATTAAACGCCCGAGAAAAGAATGAAATGTGGAAACCCCCGCGAGTTAGGCAACCCAAAGTTCCCATTGGAGAGAAAGAGCGGAAGAAATTTGAACAAACTTTCTTTTATACTCATGGGCCTAGACAACCAGACAACTTGTTAGGGGGGGGGGGGGGTTTGCAATTAATATATACATATATTATTAATTGTTTATTATTATTATTATTATTTTCTTTATATAAGCTTATTTAAAAAAAATTCACAATGGAAAACATTACGTGTTTAATAGATAAAAAAATTTTCAGGACAAGCCAGGGGGGGGGGCATTAGTCCCCCCTGCCCCCGCTGGCTACGCCCATGTTTATACTATTATTTTTGAAGAAATTGTTGATATTAGCCTAATATAAATAAAAATTAATTTGAATATTTGTTACCGGGGCTTTTTTTGAGAATTTATAATAAATATCTTGGGTTATAACGATTTTGTTGGGCAAGGTTAGTCTCCTTTTTTCTGCTTACTGGAAAGATACCCTTATACGTTCAAATTTGTAATTTTTTTTTTTTTTTTTTTTTGTCCGATTATGATAAAAGCAATTTCACACAACTTTTATTCTTGCCGTTGGAGTGATGTTAAGCTCGGGATTGGTGACCCCCGAGCAATCAGCGTGACGCAACGAACCCCGCTAGCCATCGATATCTATCCCCCCCCCCCCCCCCCCCCCCCCCCCCCCCGGCCCCCTTAACTATATTTGAGAGATAGGTGGGTCAGAGAATATGGAAAATATCCCCACGGGAACACCCCTATTTCTTCCAAATAGATATTGATAGCCCCGATGATGGTCCAAACTAAAAACGAAATGTCACCAAGGATTTAAAATTGAAATTAACAAACCAAATTTATTTTTTAAATTGCTTTATTAATATCAAATTTCTACTTTCTCTTACCTATATATAATATATATTAAGGAAGTACGCTATTGCGACCATGTCAAAAATTTGATGTCGAGATTTTGATGGAAATTTTAAACCCTTATAGCACGATATTCGACTTCCCATTGGAGCTATGGCTGAACGCATACCGATTGAGCAAAATGCTCTTCGACATAACATTTTGTCCAAGAGAAAAACATTTTGCTCACAGATTAGGCAAAATGTTTTATCATTAAGGGTTTTTGCTCAATCGGTGCAGGGGCGGATTAAAGGGGGGGGGGGGGCGGTGGGGCGATCCCCCCGAGAAGAAATTCATAAAGTTATAAAAACTAGTAATCTAAAAAAATTATGATTTCCACTCTTTAATTTCAATTGGAATTTGTTACCAATCAATTTAAATAAATAGCAAATGGGTCTAAATGGCCATAGATGCCGACAAAGACCTTAAATAAAATTAAAAAAAAAAAAACGCCCCCCCCCCCGACAAAATTGCATTAATCCGCCACTGAATCGGTGTGAGGTTTAAATACACTAATAGTTAACGCTGAGAGAGAGAGAGAAAGAGAGGGGGAGGGGTGAAGGGGTAAAAAGAAGAGAGAATCAGGTAGATGCTATCAGCACCGTCATAAAATAAATATGAAAGAAACTGACTGTTCCTTTTTTTTTTTTTTTTTAAAGGGCATCTGTTTTTTAGCGAAAACAAAAAGAAATTTATATCCTAGAGGAACAAGGTGAGTTTTCTTTCTTTCTTTATTTATTTTTTTTTATGAGAGATATCCATCTTGAATTTCAAACTCTCTCTTTCTCTCTCATCGGTTCGGTTAAAAAGGAATTTTATTTACATTTTAAATTTTTTTTTATTTTTTTTTATCTATAAAAGCGAATCTTTTAGTGGGAAAATAGAAAAGCTATCTATCAATCAAAAAAAAAATTGAAAGGGTGGGTGGGTAGGTAGGTAGGTCAGAGAATTTTATTCTGGTGGCATTTATAGTTCAAATGAGCACTAGGGTGGGCTGCTCTCATTTTCTTTTTTGTAATCTTTACAAGCTTCTCTTTTTTGAATGTATAAAAATTCATTTCAAAAGGAAGTTGCTCAAACAAAGTGTGACAGACAGACGGACTGACATTAGCAAGTTATATTGATGGATGATAAATGAAACACCTTTTATTGAGAATGTGTGTTTGTGTTTGAATGTATCACAACCGATTGATGACAAAATTTTTACTTCCTCTTACCTATATGTATATGTTACTATACATATATAGGCCTATTTATATAGAGAGAAAGTATTGGTTTCATGTCAAAAATTCGATGTCGAGATTTTAATGAATATGTAGCCTACGTTTTGAGGTTCCCTGAATCCAAAAGTGATTTTCGCGACATGGTCTGTCTGTCTGTGTGTCTGGGTTCAATTTAAAGCATGAAGGAATTGAGCGAGGAAATTGAAAGTTTATATTTAAGTTAGGTACCCCCATGGGACGTGACCCGAAGCTTTTGAACAAAATCCACCAAAAAGTACTAGTACTTTACTGATGCACTTTTTAAGTTTTTTTAGATTTTCTCTAAATTTGCTCCAAAGATTTTTTTTTTTAATTCAAAAATCAATTATTTTTTAGATTTTCTTTAAAATGTATATTCTCATTTTGCCATTGAAATCTTCTGAAGCACACTTTACTCTTGTACTTCAAAGGAAAGAAAGAAATAACAAAATATAAATATTTTCCCATATTTATAAATTTTACATCTTAAAATTCGAATGTACCGTACTGTCGGAAACTCATCATATGTCGTCACAAAAAATCTGGTGTGACAAAAACAGAACACAACCTTCTCTTGCCGCTGGGTAAGAGAAAGTTGTGTGCTGTGCGACCAGTCACACCATATTTTTTTATTACGAAACAGTTTCGGGAAAATTTTAAATCAAGAAATTAAATTAAATCCTTTTTGAAAGGGATTTAGTTCCGATCATTTGGATTTTAATCTTGATCTTGGGGATAATAGCTTATTTACAGCATTACAAATTTTATCTTTTTATTATTTTCTAGTTCATGTGACTGTAATGACGTAAACAAATTCATTTGCGAATACAATAATACAAAGAATAAAAAATTTAATCCCTAAAAGATTTCTACAACCCCAAAATCATTATTTCTTTAGATGTTTCAATCTCGTTAGGCCATTCTCAAGATCAAGAGATACACACAACAACAACAACAACAACGAACACTTCATTATTTAATTCATTCATTTTAAAAACAACTTTTGTTTGATTCTTCTAACTTATTTCGTTAAAAAAAAATATTATTTTTTCCTTATTTTTTTTGTAAGAAAGCAAACTCTTGAGTTGATGTTGAAAAAAAATGCAGATTTCATCTTTGTAATTTTCAAAGAATTAGCCTATCTCATATTTTTACTTTCTCTTACCTATGTATATATGTAATATATATATAGAGAGAAAGTATTGGATTCATGTCAAAAATTCGATGTCGAGATTTTGATGGATCTTCACGTTTTGAGGTCCCCTGAATCCAAAAAAGTGGTTTTCGCGACATGGTCTGTCTGTGGGTGGGTGGGTGGGTGGGTGGGTGTGTGTGTGGGTGTGTGTGTACAATTTTAAGGATGAAGGAATTGAGCTACGAGGTTGAAATTTTATATTTAAGTTAAACACCCCCCGGGACCGGAAAAATAAGCTTTTAATCAAAATCGGCCAAAGAGTACTAGTACTTTACTGATGTACTTTTTCAGTTTTTTTCGATTTTCTCTAAATTTGCTCCAACGATTTTTTTTAAAATTCAAAAATCAATTATTTTTTAGATGCTCTTTCAAATGTATATTCTCATTTTGCAATTGAAATCTTCTGAAGACCACTTTACTCTTGTATTTCATAGGGAAGATAGGAGAAATGGTTGCCATGGTAACAAAATATAAATATTTTCCCATACTTATAAATTTTACATCTGAATTCATATGTTCCGTACTGTCGGGAACTAAATATATGTCGACACAAAAAATCTGGTGTGACAAGCACAGAACACAACTTTCGATTACCGAAGGTAAGAGAAAGTTGTGTGCTGTGCGCCAGTCACACCAGATTTTTTTAAATCTTTTAAAAAATTGGTTGTTTTTAAAGGGATGATTCTTAGAAAAGCCTTTTGAATGATATCATGTGGGGATGGGGTCCATACATACTCCCTGGTGGATTCTTTTTTTGACTCGTATACATCCCACGCAACCTCCACACACAAGATGGAAGATAAATAATTAATTAATAAAGAACATATTCCTGGAATATATTATTTCTTTTTAAATTTTTAAAGAATTTTATTAAAAAACGCAAGTAGGCTTACCGAACATGGTCATTATTATCTCATTTTATTAAAAAAAAAAGAAATTATTCTAATTTCAACAAGGAATGATGAATTTTTAATGAAAAAAATGGAATCAAGTTGCGAAACTATAACCTAGGGCCGGAACTAGGAGATTTTTTAGGGGGGGGGGAGGCAAAATTTAATTTGCCGCCCCCTCCTTAAAATTTTTTATACAAAATTCATATCATTTTACTTTTTACTTTCTCTTACCTCTATATATGTTAATATATAGAGAGAGAAAGTATTGGATTCATGTCAAAAATTCGATGTCGAGATTTTGATGGATCTACACGTTTTGAGGTCCCCTGAATCAAAAAAAAGTGGTTTTCGCGACATGGTCTGTGTGTCTGTGTGTGTGTGTGTCTGCCTGTCTGTCTGTGTGTCTGTGTTCGATTTAAAGCATGAAGGAATTGAGCTATGAGGCTGAAATTCTAATAAAAAATAATTTTCATGGTTAAAATTTCAATTAAAAAAAAATCCTTTTCCTGACATTTTTTTTCCTCAGGGGGCCCGGGCCCTTTAAGCGCAAATCAAGTTTGATCTTTTCACGTTTCAGGATAGCTAAAAACGCAGATTTCAGTGGCTAATTTTCAAAAAAAATTTCCATAACCCAAGATTGCCCCGGAAATCATCTGTCCGAATCTCGATAAATTATTGTAACTCTTTGTGTAGGAAATTTTGAAAAATGTTTAAATTACTTTATTTAAATAAATATTGTAAGCTATGTATAACTATTTCAAAAGTTGTGTCAAAAACTGTGTAAAAAATTGTTGGCATGAAGGACACAAAAATCTGGTGTGACTGGCGCACAGCACACAACTTTTTCTTTCCTTCGGTAATCGAAAGTTGTGTACTGTGCTTGTCACACCAGATTTTTTGTGTCGACATATATTTAGTTCCCGACAGTAGGGAACATTTGAATTCAGATGTAAAATTTATAAGTATGGGAAAATATTTATATTTTGTTACCATGGCAACCATTTCTCCTATCTTCCCTATGAAATACAAGAGTAAAGTGGTCTTCAGAAGATTTCAATCGCAAAATGAGAATATACATTTTAAAGAGAATCTAAAAAATAATTGATTTTTGAATTTTAAAAAAAATCGTTGGAGCAAATTTTGAGAAAATCGAAAAAAACTGAAAAAGTACATCAGTAAAGTACTAGTAATCTTTGGCCGATTTTGATTAAAAGCTTATTTTTCCGGTCCCGGGGGTGTTTAAGTTAAATATAGAATTTCAACCTCGTAGCTCAATTCCTTCATGCTTTAAATTGAACCCAGACACACAGACAGACCATCTCGCGAAAACCACCTTTTTGGATTCAGGGGACCTCAAAACGTGTAGATCCATCAAAATCTCGACATCGAATTTTTGACATGAATCCAATACTTTCTCTCTATATATATATTACATATATACATAGGTAAGAGAAAGTAATAGCCTTTTACATAGTAAAAAAACTTTTTTTTTTTGGGGGGGGGTCTAGTAGGACGTATTAGTAAGTAGCCCCGGGACCCGTCAAGTCTGTCTGCGGCCCTGGTGGTGTGTGACCACTCACACCAACTTTTTTTTCCAATTCTAATCAGTTTGCCCCTTTTCGTTATCTCTCACTCATTTCTTGTTTAAACATTGAATTGGAGTTGCCCCCATCTTATTTGATTCATTTCCTGTTCTTTGATAAACTTTAATCTTCTCAATTTTATGCTTAAAACATTTTAATTTTTCGCTTTCTTGAAAAAGGTTTTCTTCTCCCTCTCTCTCTCATCAATTGGAATTGAAATAAAAATTGAAATTTCTATTGGAAAAAGAGAGAGAAAAAGACCGGATTCTCCACAATCGAACTCATTTCTTTATTTTGACCTGATTTCTGGGAACGATCACCTTCTGTTAATGGATCTTCTTTTCATCTTGGGAGTTGGTTCATCCCGGAAAGAGGGGCTGGGGGAAGGGGAAGAGTGACCACTTGGGGCAGATGTCCTGCCTTGGCAGGTATTGCACCTAAAAGGTATATTTACGATAGGCCTACACAAAAAAATAAACTTATTTATTCTCACAAGCAAAGGAAGCTTTGCTTTTTTTCTCTTTTCAACTAATACTAACCGAAATCCCACTATCAAAAATTTCATTTTATTATAAATAAAAATATAATTTTATATGAAAAAAAATCGGGCAGAACAGCAAATTACTTTACTTTAATATCAAAGTTAAAAGAAATTTGTACGTTTAGTCACAGCAGATTTAAATTAAAATATTCAAATAAAACACTCGGCTATCTGTTTCTTTGAATTATCACTTGCCTTTTGGATGCGAATATGATCGTAGAGTTTGAATAATATGATCTGTTACCGCCCATATGACAAATGAATATGAGGCTGTATTTTGTTGCCCTGAAAATGAGTGCGACAACCGCTCGAAACGTATAAAATTCGGATGTGACTGGTCGCACAGCACACAACTTTCTCTTACCCTTTGACAAATGAAAGTTGTGTACTGTGCTTGTCACACCAGATTTTTTGAGTCGAGATATATTTAGTTACTCTTAGCACTTTAGTTCCATACTTGACCACGCGATGATTCATAGATGGCGCTCAGCTACGAATGCTTCTACATCAGTAAAGTGTACTTCAATTGATTTCCACGAAAAATTTCAATGATATACTTTTTAAAGAGCATCTAAAAAATAGTTCATTTATGAATTTTAAACAAAATCGTTGCAGCGAATTTTGAGAAAATCAAAAAAAAACTATAAAAAGTACATCAGTAAAGTACTAATACCTTTACCTAGTACCTTTTAGCCGATTTCATTCAAAAGCTCATTTTCAACCCTTGGGGGGGGGGGGGTGCCTAACTTAATTATAAAATTTCAACCCCGTAGCTCTTTTAGTTCCTGAGATATTTTGTTCACAGACAGACTAATTTGCGTGTCTTTATTTATTAAAATATTTTTAAATTACATAATATCAATGGCCATCGGAGGACGTTCCACATGCTGATTGCTCGGGGTCCCCAACCCCGAGCTTTATCAGCGCTTGGTATCACTTAACTGTAACGATTGTGTTGACTATTGCCCCCGGCTATTAAAAATTAATATTTTTAACATTTAATGCTCATTTCGACACTCATGTGGGTCATCATCAGAGTTATTTAATCCTTTCTGATGACGATCCAATAGTTAGAAATAAAAGACAATTGCTTAAACAGAGCATGAATTTTGGCAAAAATTTTTGTTTATTTTAGTAAATAATAAATCTGTAATTAGTCTTCATTGTTCCAAATAAATGCATATACCTGATGACGGCTGCAGAATTAGTAGCCGAAACGTTGTATATTATTCTAGATAATAACACGTTATTTACTAAAATTATCCATGATTTATGCCATAAAATCTTTTAAAATACTTATAACAATGATCGTGAAAGTCCAAATCAGTTAATCATGACCCAAAAAAACTTTTAAACTTTTGATGAGCAATCAATCGTATTTTAATTCAAGTATTTTTAATTTTTTTCAATTTTCATATTTAAAAAATTTGTAAAATTCATAGTTCTTTATCAAAAATCGGTTTTGGCATGCTCTCCTTGGATTGGTTAGCAAATCTTGTCATTTTTGTCCAAAATTTAAGACACCATTTTAAAACATTTTAGAGATAATTCGAAAATATTTTCTGACGCAATGGAGCTATCCTCAAAAGCATCCTTCAATCTATGAGCCCCCTCATAATTTGGTATTCTTTTAACTGATAAATAGAGCCGTTAGTGAGCCCACTTGTCACAAAGCAATATTTCGACACACGTTTTTATACCTTCATCAGAATTTTTATTTTATTTCAACAAAAGAGTCTGTCTGCCTGTTGGCCTATAAAAAAAAGAAGCTGTTCCAAATAAATGTGTGTTAATTTGGCAGATGCTTACAAGGCGACCTGTCTATCAACCTGAAGGGCCGAGCAGCTGCCTGGGTCGGGTTTATTTGCCCCCCTCTGACCCAGAGGAACAGGAACGTGTTCCCCCCCCACCACTCGAAGGGACTCTCTCTCTCTACCTGCGCGTATTTATTTGTTTGTGATTGTAGCATGCCTCAATGGCCCTTCAAATAAAGATGATTGTGGGAAATCTGATCACTATATCGGTTGATTTGATCGCCAAACTAAAACCACCAACCACACAAAAAGGGTTACATGTGATCAGTTACAATCAAACCGACCCTCTGGGTAAATGATACTTTGCGTAAGAGGGATCAGACAGTGAGGAAACTTTTACTTTCAAGGATTAAAATTACACCAAACGTTTTATAATAAATAAATAAATTTTTTATTTCTCTTACCCTATATGGACCCTGTTACGCATTAGTGTGTCAAGCGCCAGGTACCGAGTTTTGAGAAAATTAACATTAAAGTTTTTTGTTTTGATTAGATTATATATAATTTTTTTTTTGTCAATTGTGCAAGTAACATTAAATATAAATTTTTTTAGGACATATTTCATAAAAAATACTATTAATTATAGCATTTGGAAACAACATTCTGTGCTTAACTCAATTTTTAATTTTTTGGCCCTTGACACACCAATGGATAACAGGGTCCATATATGGAATATGTAGAGAGAATGTATTGGATTCATGTCAAAAAGATTTTGATGGATCTTCATGTTTTAATGTCCCCTGAATATTGATGATTGGGAAAGCCTGGTGTAAATAGATGTATGATGTACGACAATTGAAAATGCCTGAAGTAGTTTTTCAGGCCAAATTTTATTCCAATATTCAGTCGACGTTTCGGGGGACTCAACGTCTCCCTTCATCAGGACTAATGTGGTTACAAACAAATGAACCTTATCTTAGTCCCCTGAGTCCAAAAAAGTGGTTTTCGCGACATGATCTGTCTGTCTGTGAACAAAATATCTTAGGAACTAAAAGAGCTACGAGGTTAAAATTTTATATTTAAATTAGCACCCCCCCCCCCCAAGGGGGTGAAAATAATCTTTTGAACAAAATAGGCCAAAAAGTACTAGAACTTTTTTTTTTTTAGTTTTTCCTATTTTTTCAAAATTTGCTCTCATTTTGATTAAAATTCATAAATCGACTATTTTTTAGATGCTCTTTGAAAAGTATATCAGTAAAATTTTTCGTAAAATTATTTGAAGTACACTTTACTAATGTTGTATTTCAGATTTTTCAAATTCATTTTCCGGCTATTCCTTCCATAGAGCAAATGTTAAATCCCCATATGGGGATTTGCATGTAAATTTTTTGAAACTTTTTCTTTATAACTTAAAACTAATTCTTAAAACAACTGAGTGCAAGAAATGGGTAATTCCAACATATAATTATTTATTTCTCTTTTTTATATATTCCATGAGAAGTTATAAGCCTGAAAATCAATTTGTAAATGCATATTCTAAATATTTTCATATTATAATCAAATAATCTACAAAATACAAATTTAAAGTAATGTAAAAAGTTTTTCTCGTTTTTCTAAAAAGTTTACATTTGGGTATTATCTACCTCTTGCATTCATATCTTCAATTGTGAAAAATAACCAGAGTTTATTTCAAGCAGTCAACATTTAAAATACAATTGAAAACACTAGTGGTCAATTTTAGAACTAAGGTGCTATGTGAAACGAAATACAATCTCGACACAAAAAAATATCTATAATATCATTTGCTTCATTAAATCTAAAAGTTGAATATTTTTATATCACAATTTGATTCGTGTTCAACAAATCCAAATTGCTATGATTATCATACCTCCCTCTGTAGAGAAAATTTCTTTTTTTTATTAAAATTAACAAAATTACTTCTAAAAAAACAAATCCATAATTAGTTTCTTTATAAAAAAAAAAAACTCTGATTTTATTAAATGATTTTTTTCCGTCAATGTGTCATGAAAATATTTTTTTTTTTTTGCCCCACCCACTCACTCCAACCCATTTCTCCATCAGTTGTCAGTGACAGACAGTCAGGCATTTGAGGAATCGATTTAAAACGATCAGCTCAATTAGTCGTCGTGCTCACTCACAACCACCACCCAACCACCCCCTTCTCTTCCTCTTCATCACTTTGCTTTCGGGGTCTTCACACGCATCTGACAACCAAATAAATATTTCTCTCTCTCTTGACATTCATTCAATATTTTTTTTTTTTTTTGCCTCTTCTCTCTTCTTAAATATCAATTACGAAGAAGAGAAACGCCGCTTTGTCTGAACACTGATTTTGATTAAGATAATGAGATTGCGTTAATCTCTTCCTCTCTCTCTGTAGCTCTAATATAAATAATATGACAGATGAATAAATATATTTTTTACTTTCTCTTACCTCTATATATGTTAATGGGGTTCAGGAGCGACGTCTAAACGTACTTTAAAAAAAAAAAACTAGACTCTTATAAGGAATTTTTCAATGCGTTTTTTTTTAAATGAATTAAATTCATAAGAGATTATTGGGACATCGAGCTATAATTTTTTTAATGACTTATTAAAAAATTATCGTAATTAATTTTTTTGTTATCAAACAAATACAAAAAAAAAAACAATCTGTCCCAATAATCTTTAATTTTTTTTAAATTTAAAAATGAATTTTTTGTTATTATTAATCACATATTAATTAAGAAATTTTTAAAATAACCTTAGATGATTTATTTAAAAATCAACTGTCAAATTAGTTCAGCATTCTTGCAATAGATGGCAGGCTAGTCTAACAGACGATATAGTATTAGCCTATATCTGGCCTATATTTATATATTTTTATGCTTTTATAAAAGAGACAATATATAATAACATTTATAAAGTATTTATTGTTAAAAGATCAAAGAAAATCAACCATTCTGACATCTCTTGGCAAATTTTTGAATTACTTGATATTTGGGCATACTTTTAATGACACACAACGCCATCTTAACGAGAAAAACATGCGTAACCACTTCGCTCCCGTAGAGAAAGTGTTGGATTCATGTCAAAAATTCGTTGTCGATATTTAGATGGATATGCCTTTTGAGGTCCAAAAAAGTGGTTTTCGCAACATGGTCTGTCTGTGTGTGTGTCTGTCTGTGAACAAAATATCTCAAGAACGAAAAGAGCTAGGAGGTTGAAATTTTATATTTAAGTTAGGAACCACCCTGGCACGTGACACGAAACTTTTGAACTAAATCGGCCAAAAAGTACTAGAATTTTGACCTGAATATACCCCCATAACAAGCGTTATTATTTCATATTAAAGATTTATGATGAAGGCTGTGATTGGGGACCGAAACGTCGGTGAATAAAAAATTAAATAAAATTTTTATTTTCCTAGCTGCAATATCCTTTGAATCCTGATTGAATCTCTACATCCATAAAAAAATTTTAAGTACCGGTACAACTAACGAATATTAACACATCAAAATTTTTGAAGTTGTACCTGGTACTTCAAATGTTTTTATGCTTTTATTGATAAATATTTTTTCTATTTAGAAAATTAGGGTTCTGATGTATACTCTCGGTAACTAAATATATGGACCGTTTAAAAGTGAAAGTGGCGTAAGTCCATTTTTAAAAACTGAGAAATCACCTAATTTATTATGCTTAAATTAATGTAAATTTTCTATCTATAACTAGTAGGGTGGCTGCAAAAAACAAAAATTTTTAATTTATTTCGGCCGAACATCCTAAAAGTTGTCTTTTGGCTAGAAAATAATAATGGCAAAGTTTTAGCTAAATTGGGAAACTTTAACCCGTGCCTCATCGGGGTTAAAATTTTGAAAAAGAGTGATTTTATCTAAAAATTCGCAGTTTAAATAATTTTAATGATTCTGGGACGGAGTTTTTAATTAAAATAATAAATATGAATAAATAAAAAAATATTTTTATATAAATTTAAATTTTTTAGTATTAAAAATTTTTGTGTTTGTATTATTTTATTAAATGTGTGTGTGTGGGGGGGAGTGGGGTGCGTCATACGATTAAATATTTTTAAGGGAGGCGTTGTAACATGAAGTTTGGAAACCACTGGCCTAAAGTAAGACATTCTAGAAAATTATACTATGTGTAAAACCCAAAGACGGATCCCGGGAAGTTTTTCAGGGTTTTAATTTTTTTCTGACTAGACGCGAAGCTCGCCGAAGGCGATAGCATTGTTAATTATTTTATTTATTAGGATTGGATAAAGGGTTGAAAAATTGAAAAAAATGTTTTTTAAATTTATTTTAGCTAAATCGAAGCCAAATAAATAGAAAACATTCAAAAAATAGGGTTGATTATTATTTTGCCTAGGGGGATTAAGGGTTGATTATTTAAGAAAGGCCTTGGAATAGTCCAAATCACTTGTTGAGATTATTTTCCGGCTCTAAATATAGTTAGATTAGAGCAAAAGGTATTTTTTTTATTTTTAATAAAAAGGGAATTGCTATCTATGTTCATCTATTTTATTCCTATACAAAGAGTGAAAGACAAATCTCTCGTTCAGTCGAGAGCGTGGCCTGCCTGCAGGCGCTGCTGTCTTTTTTGTGTTTAAAGTGAATCAAAGTGAATAATTAATATAGTGTAACCCACCCTGACCTCACCGTCAACCAGCACACCCTCTTGAGTGTCTTATTAAAGGTAATTATTATGCATTTTATCATTGAAAAAAGAAAATGATAGAAACAAATAATTTGACTGCGAAAAACGATTCTTTTGAATATGAAATTAAATATTTTGCATTTCACTAAGGGTAGAGGGAGAATATAAGCTGTTGAAAGGGGGAGGGGGCGTGTAGGTGTCATTGAAAATAATTTGTTTTTTATTTATCTTTTTTTTTTTAAACACTTTCTTATTCACACTCACATTCACACACACACACACACACACACACACACAAAGATGGCTTGAGTTGCCGAATATTTTGTGAAATATAGCGCAATACAAAGTTGTAGAGCATTAAATTTGCTAAAATTTGGTACATAAAACGAATTCGTAGACTCAATACTAACCGAAATACGGCCGGTTAATTTGACAAAATATAAATAGTTTACGAGATAAGCAAAAACCTGAAGATTTCTCACATTTTTGAGGTTTTTGTCCCCCCTCCCCCTCCCCCACACGGTCCTCAAGGTCGAAAATTTAGGATTGGCATTCTAGAGTATGGGGGTAGTAAAAATTTCATTCCCTTTGGAATATTTTCCCAGCAAATTGTTATATATGTTATACTTTTGTGATTTTCCACTTATTTTTCAGAAAGAGCAATATATCAAAACCGAAATGCTAATTTGTAAATATCACTAAATCTATAAGTTTTAATGAAGAAATGGTTATTATAAAACCTCAAGAGAATTAAATTTTCTATAAAATGAGCTAAGCATTTTTCTGCGATACTTTGTTTTCGTTTTATGATGCAAAAATTGCGAATTTTTAGATTAAATCGCACTTTTTCAAAATTTTAACCCCGATGAGGCACGGGTTAACGTTATCCAATTTAGCTAAAACTTTGCCATTATCATTTTCTAGCCAAAAGACAACTTTTAGGATGTTAGGCCGAAAGAAATTAAAAAATTTTGTTTTTTGCGGCCACCCTAATAACTAGCTAGTGGTAAATTTCTTAAAAAAATTCCCATGTTTTGTACAATTGAAAATTGGTCGGTAAATAGATTTTTTAATAAACAGTTAAGTTAACCTTTCATTTTCTCGAAACAATAGAAAATGGACTTACACCACTTTCAAAATAAACGGTACATATATATCTCGACAACGAAAATTTGGAGTGATAGCACATTACCCAACTAGATACAAGAGTGTTGTATGCTGTACAGCCAGTCACAGCAGATTTTTTAATAGACAATTTAGTTTTTTTTTTCTTTAACACTCACACTTTTTCTCATTCACACTCACACTCACTTCCATTTGGAATCGAAATGGCTTAAATAAAATCATCGGACTGCATGGGATCCGAACCCGCGACCCTTGGTATACACTAACCCCTACACCATGCCTGCGGGCATTTGAACTTTGCATCATTCTTATCACCATTTAATGACATACATAAAAAAAAAATATTCTTCGTCTCTCCCCCTAGTATGATAATTCGAATTTATACAATTAGCAATGTTTTCCTCCCCCCCTCCCCTTCCCTCTCTTTTGAATTCAATTAATCATCCCCTACCCCTCCTCCTCTTTGACACATAGAGTTTAGTTAAACTCACAGAGCAAATCCGAGTATAATTTGGATTAAAAGATGCAATTTAGATAAATGAATTGCATTTTAGCAGATTCAATTTATTTGTATTGATACAACTCCCCCCCCCCTCCCCTCCTCTTTTTATTTCTTTAATCAATATCCACTCATATAAACATTTAATAGCTCATTATAATATGCATATATTTTTTTTTTTTTGCTGGAACAATCAATGAATGATATTCTCTTTTTAAATAAACAAAAATATTTATGAAAATAAATATGCTTCGTTTTTTTTTTTTTTGTTGTTGTTTTTTAATGCAAATTAATATTGGTTTTAGTGAGCGAACGGGGGTTTATTTAATACATATAGATGAAACATAAATTCATAAGAAATCGATGTTATAAAATTTTTTTTTTTTTTTTAAAGGTATTAGTGTTAAAATATAGGATTCAAAGAACGTTATCATATATTGGCCAAATAAAATTTATAAAACAACACTTTTTCTTATCACTGGCTTAAATAAAATCATCGGACTGCCTGGGATCCGAACCCTCGACCCTTGGTATACAAGGCAGGCGTGCTACCAACTACGCCAAGCCCGGGGTAATTTTACATCTTGAATTCTAATATATCGCCAGAAACTAAATATATGTCAACACGAAAAATCTGGTGTGATAAGCACAGAACACAACTTCCGATTACCGAATGTAAGAGAAAGTTGTGCGCTGTGCGACCACTTACACCAGATTTTTTTTTTTTTAAGGTTTTTTTCGGCATCTAAGGCCATTTAGACCCCATCCCTATTTATTTCAAATGATTTGTAGTCAAATCAAATGAAATAAATTTTTCTCGCTTGGGACGGGAAGCGAACCCGGGACTCCGGTGCGAGAAGCTAATGTCTTCTCACTGAGCCACGGCTCCCGGGCACACCAGATTTTTGAATTCCAAATTTTTATATTTATACAAGAAAAAAACAAAACAAAGCGATAGTAATTCGCGGCAAGGATATGGAATAATCAAAAATAAATTTATTCGCTAAAATAAATTATTATCATAAATACAATGATTTTCTCAATTCCAAATATATTTTATTTCATATAAAATTTTTACATAAATTACAGGTGTTAAAAATAAAAAAGTATTTGTATTCTTTGAACTTTATTTTTTTTTATAATAATACATACAAATATTAATATTTGTAAATAATTTAATAAAATAATTTTTTCCATCATATTATAAAATTTTTTCATTATATTATTTTAATTCATCATTTTTTTTTTTTTTTTTTTCGATTTAATATTGCCTCAAAGAGTAAAAACAAAGAGACCCAGAGCACTCTAGCGGAGACAAGTCCAAACAATCAGTCTCGCTTCCAATTCTCAACGCGTTCGGTTCATTTTCTCGAAGTGATTTTATTTAGTGCTTTAAAAAATTATAAAAAGTGTTCAGTGAGTTTAATTTTAATTGTGATGTGTCTTCAAGTATTAAATTCTATATCGTGAGGCGCCTGCCATCACCTTTGACTCAGGTATATTGAAATTTATTTAATTAATTATTCAACTCCCTTGAAGCCAAGCCAAGAACATGGCCGGTGCTAATTATTATTAAAAAAAAATGACTAGAAAATTATCAAATAATTTAGTCAAGTGTTCTATTAGAAATTATTTTATGGGCGTTTATTAAGAAGAAAATTTGATCCATGTGTGAGTGTCTTTACTAGGAATTCTTTTTATTTTCTCTTTATTATTATTATTATTTTTTTAAGGAAATGTTTTTAGATAATGGAAGATTTTATAAAAAGATCCTAGATGATGCACACTAACAAGTGTTTTGTTTAAACGAACAAATTTATTTTGATTCATCTTTCTTATAAACTATAATATTTGTCATTTTATTTAATTCAATTATTTAATAATAAAAAAAACTTGAAAATTAAGAAAGGCAATTATTTTTCTTGGCGTGTTCTATTTTGGTCGTCGACAATCAGAATGCAAGGGCGGGCTGAGGGAGGGGAGGGAGGGGAGGTGAGCAGGCTGCAATCGTTTCTTAAACAGTTCTCACTTTCGTCCCGCCTAAATAACTTTATATCTTTCTCAATCAATTAGATAATTTCTTGGAAATATTATTTATATCTTTTCTTTCTCTTTTCTCTCTATAAAAAAAAAATATTTTACATTAATTTTTAATGGAAAAAAACACATCCTGCTGAGCAAACCCTTTTTTTTTTTTTTTTTTTTTTCTTCTCCAATTTTTACTTTCTCTTACCTATATATGTTAATATATAGAGAGAAAGTATCGGATTCATGCCAAAATTCGAAGTCGAGATTTTGACGGATATACACGTTTTGAGGTCCCCTGAATCCAAATAAGTGGTTTTCGCGACATGGTTTGTCTGTGTGTGTCTGTGAACAAAATATCTCAAGGACGAAAATAGTTAGGAGTTTGAAATTTTATATTTAAGTTAGGCACCCCCATGGGACGTGACACGAAGCTTTTGAACAAAATTGGCCAAAGAGTACTAGTACTTTACTGATTCACTTTTTCAGTTTTTTTTCGATTGTCTCAAAATTGGCTCCAACGATTTAGATTAAAATTCAAAAATCAACTATTTGTTAGATGCTCTTTCAAATGTATATTCTCATTTTGCCAATAAAATCTTCTGATGTCCTCTTTACTCTTGTACTTCATAGGAAAGAGAGGAGGAGAAATGGTTGTCATGGTGACAAAATATAAATATTTTCCCATAGTTATAAATTTTACATCTCTCGAATGTATCGTACTGTCGGAAACTAAATATATGTCGACACAAAAAATCTGGTGTGACAAGCACAGTACACAACTTTCGATTACCGGAGGTAATCGAAAGTTGTGTGCTTTGCGATCAGTCACACCAGATTTTTTATGAATCTTTTGGCTTGTCTGCCATAACAATATAAATACAACCGTCGACTTTTCGGTCGCAAATCTCGTCCTTCCTCAGGACGATTAATTGTTAGAATACAAGATTAACAGTATTATATTTAATTATAATTGTAAATTATACAATTTTTATTTAAGCTATAGGCATTAAGAGTGAGTGACCTGCTCTTAATACGGATAGCTTAAATATTGTATAATTTACAATGATAATTAAATATAATACTGTTAATCTTGTATTCTAACAATTAATCGTCCTGAGGAAGATCGTGATTTGCGACCGAAACGCCGACGGTTAACAAATTAAAGTTTTTATTCAATTCCTTGGCTCAAAAGTCTCCTATATCCAATTCCAAATCTACATCTTCACGAGACTTTTTGAGTTGTGTCCCTTTAAGGAGCTATATGTTTATTAATACTTCAACTATTTATTAATAATCTATGACTGGCCAAGTTCCAAACCAACGAAACATCTGTTTCTTTTTTTTTAAATGAAAAGGCATCTTTAAGAAATAAGCCTCCTTTCTACCCCTAAAAAACACCCCCCGCACACACAATGCTCATTTCTTTTTATCGATGATGAAATGAAACAGCAAAAGAGAGGGGGGTGGAGGGGGGGCGTCTGTCGTTCAATAGCTTTCGATATCAAGTTAACTTTAATTAATCCCTTTTGTTAACCCTCTGAGTTGAACGAATGGAGCAAGCAACTAACCCTCTCGCTCTCTCATTCGTTTCTGTCGTCAAAAAAAAAAAAAAAAAAATAATCGCCGTCATGAGATGGATAGAAAACAAAATGTGTGAGGATGGGGGTGAAAAAAAAAAAAAAAAAAGAGAAGGCGATGCTTATCGATTCCTTCTTTCTTCTTAAGGTTTTTAATTTACCAACTAATACGTTGGTTGAAAGAGTATAAAAAAGAAAGAGAGAGAAAATTAGTCCTTAACACATCTAGTGGCGAAATGAATCATTTTTACTTTCTCTTACCTATGTATATATGTAATATATATATAGAGAGAAAGTATTGGATTCATGTCAAAAATTCGATGTCGAGATTTTGATGGATCTTCACGTTTTGAGGTCCCCTGAATCCAAAAAAGTGGTTTTCGCGACATGGTCTGTCTGTGGGTGTGTCTGTGTGTGTGTGTGTGTGTCTGTGTGTGTGTCTGTGTTCAATTTTAAGCATGAAAGAATTGAGCTAGGAGGTTGAAATTTTATATTTAAGTTAAACACCCCCCGGGACCGGAAAAATAAGCTTTTAATCAAAATCGGCCAAAGAGTACTAGTACTTTACTGATGTACTTTTTCAGTTTTTTTCGATTTTCTCAAAATTCGCTCTAACGATTTTGATTAAAATTCAAAAATCAATTATTTTTTAGATGCTCTTTCAAATGTATATTCTCGTTTTGCCCTCAAAATTGTTTGAAGCACACTTTACTCTTGTGCTTCATAGGAAAGATAGGAGAAATGGTTGCCATGGTTACAAAATATAAATATTTTCCCATACTTATAAATTTTACATCTGAATTCAAATATTCCCTACTGCCGGGAACTAAATACATGTCGACACAAAAATCTGGTGTGACAAGCACAGTACACAACTTTCGATTACCGAAGGTAAGAGAAAGTTGTGTGCTGTGCGACAGTCACACCAGATTTTTTACTTTCTCTTACCTCTATATATTTGTTAATATATATAGAGAGAAAGTATTGGATTCGTTGTCGAGATTTTGACGGATATACACGTTTTGAGGCCCCTTGAATCCAGCAAAGTGGTTTTTGCGACATGGTCTGTCTGTCTGTGAACAAAATATCCCAAGAACGAAAAGAACTAGGAGGTTGATATTTTATATTTAAATTAGGGAGCCCCCATGGGACGTGACACGAAGCTTTCGAACAAAATTAGCCAAAGAGTACTAGTACTTTACTGATGTACTTTTTCACTTTTTTTCGATTTTCCCAAAATTCGCTGTAACGATTTTAATTAAAATTCAAAAATAAATTATTTTTTAGATCCTCTTTAAAATGTATATTCTCATTTCGTTCTCAAAATTGTTTGAAGACCACTTTATTCTTGTACTTCATAGGAAAAATAGGAGAAATGGTTGCCATGCCAACAAAATATAAATATTTTCCCATGTTGATAAATTTTACATCTTGAATTTTAGCCCTCGGGCTTGGCGTAGTTGGTAGCGCGTCTGCCTTGTACACCAAGGGTCGAAGACTCGACACACTAATGCGTAACAGGGTCTATATAAGACTTTGACGATAACCGTTATTTTAATTATTTATTATTTATAATATCTATTGGGCGTCCAGGGATTTCTATTTAAGCGGTTTGGTATCCAAATGGCTTAAATAAAATGATCGGACTGCCTGGGGTCCGAACCCTCGACGTTAGGTATAGAAGGTAGGCACGCTACCAACTAGACCAAGCCCGAGGGCTAGTACAAAATATGATTTTTATTTGTTTTAAGGGTCATTTAGAAATTTCAAATGATTAATAGTCAATTCAATTGAAATAATAAGGCGGGCTCGAAATGTTAATAAATTTTTCTTTGGATGGGAAGCAAAATCCGGACCTGAAGCACAGGAAGCTAATACTGTATCTCTGAAGGGTGAGATTTGATCAGGTTATTTAAAATTTTTCAGGACCTTATTAGAAAAAAATTGATTTCTCTTTCTCTCTACGGCCCTTGGCATTTTTTTTGTGTTCTGGTTTTATTCTTTCAAAAAAAAAAAAAAAAAAAAAAAAACCCAAGTCAGTGAGAAGAGGCATCTCGCCAAGTTCTCTCTCCCCTCTTAGGTTGTTAGGATTTAATTTATTGTATCACATCCTATGTGTATTTGTTTATTGTTTTTTGTTGTTGCTCTCTTGTTTTTTTTTTTTTTTTGCTCCCGGAGACAGACGCAGAAAATAGTTTCTGAAACATCTATATTTTATATCTAATATGAAAGAAATCTGATCTAATCTAATATCTCTCTCTCAACTTGCTAAGAGGAGGGGGTCGATGTATGCAGCATCCAATCTCTCGCTTTTTTTGACTTTTATTTCTTCTTAATAAATTTATCTATTTTATCCTTTTTTACTATCGGCCGGAATATATCAAAGTAAAAAGAAATTGTATTTAATTGCAATGAACATTAAAATCTTGTATAATTGACAATATTTGCCCTGATGAAGGTCGTGATTGGCGACCGAAATGTCGGCGAATAAAAAATTAAATAAAATATTTTTTTTTATTTAATCTCCTGACTGCAAAGTTCCTGCGAATTCTGATTAAATCTCTACAGCTATAAAATAATTAAGTTGTTTAATAAATAAATAAAATTAAATAATCTAGTGTACTGGGGGGTCAGGCACACCAGATTTATTTGATTAAAAATTGCTTTTTTTTTCTTAAATATTTTCAATAGTTCTTGTTTTTTTTTTTTTTGTTTTAATTAAATTCTAAAGACCTTGTCTCGTCATCTAGAGATGTCTCTATTCCATTTACTTTCTTATTTTCATATAATTGATAGCGACTTTGTTTTTGTCGAAAACAGACTTTAATTTTTTCTTCCAAATACGATCTCTCTTTTTTTTGGAATGGATGCATAAGGTCCGAAGACCTATAATGACCAGTAGTCACATGCAGCCAGGAAGAAAATAAAAACAAAAGGAGAAGCATAAAAGGGGAACTCAACTGCGGGAACTGAGAAGATGCCTGTTGAGATTAGACTTGAAAGTCTGAAGATTGTAGGTTTTGGGGAAGATAGATGCAGGGAGCTTGTTCAAATCACGGGAGGTCATGGGGACAAAGGCAGATTGGAATTGACTAGTTCTGTTAGTCGCGATCTGAACAGCATAGGGATGCTGGGAAGATGCCTCTCTTGTGTTCTGTGTATATGTTGCATGGGTGGGATAATTGATTTTAATTCGGCAGAGCATTGACCATGATAGTAGAGAAAAGAGAGAGAGTGCAGACACGTTTCTTCTATGATCTAGTGACTGTAGGGATGCGGTGAGGGTAGAATCACCTATTTAATCAATCTTATCTTATATTCTAATCAATTAAGGTGCGCGTCTCGGGGTGCTAATTTTGGGCGATTCCAGCGGCCATAATTTTGAAGTTATCGACCTCAAATTTTTTTTAAATTAAAGCTATTTAAATTATCTACAACTTATAGAAGCCCTTTTTTTGATTTTCGAAAATATAATTTTTTTTTTTTTGATTAATCGCATTAAATAAAAGATATTTTAAAAAAATTCGCTCTAAGTTATATCTTTTTTTTTTTTTTTTTTTCAAAACACACTTTTTTCTCATTCACTCTCACACTCACACACACACACGCAGTCCTTTCGGCAACTCAGGCCATTCAAGACTTTTACGATAACCGTTATTTAATAATATATATTTATTTGGGGTCCAGGCATTCTTATTTAAGCCATTTGCTATCCAAGTGGCTTAAATAACATCATCGGACTGCCTGGGGTCCGAACCCGCGACGTTTGGTATACGAGGTTAGCACGCTAACCTCTACGCCGAGCCCCGTGGGCGCTCTATATCTTATAGATAATTAAATTAGTAATCATTGTGTTAAAAAATAATTAATTTTTTACCCTTAATTAATTAGCTGGAAACTTTCAAATGAAATGGAATAAATCTCTTGTATCCCTATGGGATAAACTAACGCCATCTCTTGCCGCCTAGAGTAACTCGGTACTGAATCGTCTTCTAACGGTTTTTCGAAACGCGCACCTTATCTATTAAAACTTGCCAATAAGTAGACCAGATAGATGGCCGACACTCCTCACCTGTAACAAAGAAATAAATATTAAAAAAAAAAATTGATTTTACAATTAAATTCAAATATTCTCTCTAAAATACCCACAGGTTCTTTATCGATAATAGAGAGAGAGAGGTCTCTGGTATGTTGAAGGAATGTTCAAGTCGATAACCCCTAGTTAGAAATTTCAATGGGATATGAAGAGAACGCGGAATTCCATTGGTTAGCTGGCTGGCTGGTTGTCTGGAAAAAAGTACCAAGTCGAATAGCCAGGCAACCAACCAGAGCCAACTTTGGTATGCATTATTCCCACTCTAATGATCCTCTCGAAACGTGTGCAACCCTCCTTTTTATTTGAAATCTCAAGGAAAATGTCTCTAATAATGATATTTATATATTGGATAATTAATTTTAAAATTCAAAAATCAATTATTTTTTAGATGCTCTTTAATATGTATATTCTCATTTTGCCATTGAAATCTTCTGAAGACCACTTTACACTTGTACTTCATAGGAAAGATTGGAGAAATGGTTGCCATGGTAACAAAATATAAATATTTTCCCATGTTTATAAATTTTATATCCTACCTCCTATACCAAACGTCGCGGGTTCGGACCCAGGCAGTCCGATGATTTTATTTAAGCCATTTGGATACCAGATGGCTTAAATAGAAATGCCTGACCCCACAATAGATATATTCTCTACAACGGTTATCGTCAAAGTCTTATATGGCCTAAGTTGCCGAAAAGACTGTATGAATGTGTGTGTGAATGTGAGTGTGAATGAGAAAAAAGTGTGAATGTTTTTTTAAAAAAAAAAAAAAAAAAAATTTTATATCTTGAAATTCGGGCTTGGCGTAGTTAGTAGCGCGCCTGCCTTGTATACCAAGGGTCGCGGATTCGGATCCCAGGCAGGCTGATTTTATTTAAGCCATTTGGATACCAAATGACTTAAATAAAAATGCTCCCCAATAGATACATTTATTAATAACGGTTATCGTAAGTCTTATATGGCCTAAGTAGCCGAAAAGACTGTATGCATGTGTCTGTGAATGTGAGTGTGAATGGGATAAAAATATTGAGTGTTAAAAAAAAAAAAATACGATGTAAAATAAAATTTGTTTATTTTACAATTGTGAGGGAAGCAAACTTCATAAACAAAAATAAACTAAATTTAATAAATCTTTGCAAAAACTATTTAAAAATGTATTGTAATTTTGAAAATTAGATTGCAATTGTGTAGTAATTTTAGAATTCCCAAAATGCTTTTGAAAAAATACTATTTTTAACGAAAATGTATATACACTGTATGTAAAATTACAATACATAGTCTATTTTTCTAAGAAAATTGTAAATTTAAAATGTTTTTTGTTGTAAATATTTGAAAGCATAAATTTACAAACACTCCAGTACTGGTTATAAGCAGAAGTGGATTTAGGTTCAAATACGAGCTGTCCGATATCCTATTGTATTAATAGACTCTTCTATTATATAAATTACAAAGTCTGTGCATCTGTCTGAGACGCTTTATTTAACCATCTTTCCGTCGAAATGAAATTTTATATGCTTCTAGGGATTACAGGAAAATTAATTTCATCACCAAATTCGTATTATGGATTCAAGTCTATCAATTAAGCCCTTCTGCTTGAAATAATTTAATCAAATTCAAAGAGGATCTTTTAAAGATTACAGATATTATTGCATTAATGTCAAAATTTCGATGTCGAGAATTTGATGAAAATATATGTTTTATACATGGTCCCCTGAGTCCAAAAAATATTGTAGCACAGCACACAACTTTCTCTTACCTTCGGTAATCGAACGTTAAATTCTGTGCCTGTCACACCAGGATTTTTTGTGTCGACATGTATTTAGTTTACAGTACATTCGATTTTCAAGATGTAAAATTTATAAGAATTGGAAAATATTTATATTTTGTCACTATTTCTCCCATCTTTCCTATGAGCACAAGAGTAAAGTGGTCTTTAGAAGATTTGAATGGCAAAATGAGAATATACATTTTAAAGAGCATCTAAAAAAATAATTAATTTTTGAATTTTAAACAAAATCGTTGGAGCAAATGTTGAGAAAATCGAAAAAAAACTGAAAAGGTGCATCAGTAAAGTATTAGTACTCATTGGTCGGTTTTGTTCAAAAGCTTCGTGTCACGTCCCGTGGGGGTGCTTAACTTAAATATAAAATTTCAACCTCTTAGCTCTTTTCATTCTTGAGATATTTTGTATACAATATATATAGAGGTAAGAGAAAGTAAAAATAGGCAACCCGCACAACAGTGAAGCACGTGTGGTTGCTTGCCTAAAAGGCAACTAGGACAAGTTAGATGATAGATAGAATTAATTAATTGATAAGAAATTTAAAACAATTAATACTCCATCATTGTTTAAAATGCACACTTGTCGTCATTATCAAATATAGATCTTTTTAATATGATTTTTGTTATTTTATAAATTAATATCAATAAATTTGTCACACGTGAAACGTGAATTCGTTGATGAAATAAAAATAAACCTTTTTGATTAAATTCATTGACTTTGTTGTTGTATTTTTTTTTTTTTGTCATGTTTAAATAATGTTAGAAATTAAGTTGTGAGTGATTTTTGTTGATTGAAAAAATATAGCTTCAGCTATTTATTTATTTTTTTTTTTGTTTTCAAATTTTTAATATTCCTCAACCCAGACAGCTTAGAATATTTCATAATTATTGCAAATCTTGCAAAATATTCACAATATTGCGGCTATATTGCTGCGATCTTGCAGCGGTAATATTCCAAGCTAACCTTACAGGGAATATTGCAGCAACAGACACACAGACAGACAGACGATGTTGCAAAAACCTCTTTTTTTCTTTTAGGAGACCTTAAAACGTGTATATCAATCAAAATCTCGACATCGAATTTTTACATGAATCCAATACTTTCTGTCTATATATATTACCCTTCGGTAAGAGAAAGTTGTGCACCGCGCTGGCCACACCAGATTTTTTGTGTCGAGATATATTTAGTTGCTCTTAGCACTTTAGTTCCAAACTTAACCACGCGATGATTCATAGATGGCGCTGAGCTGCGAATACTTCCACATCAGTAAAGTGTACTTTAAACGATTTTCACAAAAAATTTCACTGATACACTTTTTAAAGAGAATCTAAAAAATTGTTCATTTATGAATTTCAAACAAAATCGTTGCAGCGAATTTTGGGAAAATCGTAATAAACTGAAAAAGTACATCAGTAAAGTACTAATACTTTTTGGCCGATTTTATTTAAAAGTTTATTTAAACGAGTTCGGAAGATGCCTAACTTAAATATAAAATTTCAACCTCCTAGCTAATTTCCTTCATGGTCAAAAATGTCCACACACACACAGACACACACACACGCACAGACCAATTTGCGGGACCCACTTTTTTGGATTCAGAGGACCTCAAAACATGTATATCCATCAAAATCTCGACATCGAATTTTTGACATGAATCCAATACTTTCTCTATATATATATTAACATATATATAGAGTTAAGAGAAAGTAAAAAAAAAACAAAAGGCTGCACTTTACTATTACTATTAATAAACGATTTCATCATATTCTTGATAATCCATTTTATTATCAAAATAAAATTCGTATTTCATATCAGATTAAATCTTGTTTAGAATTATATCAAATACAAGTATAGAGTCTGACGTTTGCACCAACAGTGTGAAAATCCGCAACTGTTATTAATAATTGGCTTTTAGGCTATTTATGTTTATTATTTATTATTCTCTTTGAATTAAATCGAAAATACCTTTTAATCGTTCCTTTGAAATAATAAATTGACTCTGCAAAGGGTTTTGTATTAATTCACTCTCCTTGTCTGGCAAATCACTTTTTGCTGATGGCTTCTGGCTAATCGGAATTTGTACCTTCGATTTTATATATTTTAATATTATTCATTTAACCCTGGGGCTATTTTAATATCGAAAATTTAAAGTGTTATACATACGGTATAAAATAACGAATTCTTTATTTGGAAAATTGAAAAGAAAATTTAAATTTAAAATCTTTGATCATATCAACTACAGTATAAATAAAACGGATGCATTTTAATCATGTTTAACTGAGGAATCTTTCAATATATATAAATCCTAAATAGTCTAGAAAAAGTCTGGTGGGACTGATTTCACACAACTTTTTCTTACCTTCGCTAATTGAAATTTATGTTCTGTGCATGTCAGGGGCGTATATAAAAAATTTTCTTCGGGAAGGGCCTGATCTCAAAAATTTTTCTGCGAAAATTTTTTTTTCGTGGAACCAAAGTTTTCCGCCCTGCGAAAAATTTTTGAGTTCCCTTCCGTAAAAATAATATTTTACCTTTTTTTTAGAGACGCAAAATTTTTGCCGCCCGCGGAACATTTCCTCTTTTGCGGAACCAAAAAGGGGGGGGGCGAGACCCATTATTGTATCTATATCCCTATATGTGTATACAGTATGCATTTGGAAAATTTTTTGGGGAGGGAGGCGGGCCGCCTCGGCCCCCTCCTTATATACGCCCCTGGTGTATGTAACACCAGATTTTTTGTGTCGACATATTTAGTTCCCAGTATTACATTCGAACTAGCCGCTCCGCCCGCCTTCGGCCGCCTTTCTATCCATCCAATCATTCTCTATGGAATGAACGACACCATGCTACGATTCTTTGCCAGATATTCATTTCTATAACACGTAGCTTGTCTCATTTTGTCAACTGCCAGGTTTTGGAGTTAATTATTGTAGTGGACTCACTTAATTTTTTGTTGTTGAACTATAGAGCTTCTTCGTCAGAAATTCATTTCTGAAGCATGAAGTCGTTCTTGACACCTGGATTCCATAAAACCAAATTAGTTGTTTTATAGCTCGTCTTCTCTTAAGTTACTGGACATTTTATCCTCTTAGTTTCCAATATCAGAAATCATCCTTTAATATTCGGTTTTCTGTCTTTCCATTTTTTGCCAAATATTTCGAGCCCAAGTCGAAATTTAGATTCCACTTTTATTCCTCTAGCCAAATTTAGAACACAGTAAGCCGCCTAGCTCAGACATCGAACCCTGAGAGCATACCATTTACTGGGAGGTACCATCTATTGCAATAGTATTGAGAATAAAGCCCGGCAGTTAGACAGCCCAAATGGTACACGTTCACTAATATATTAAAAAGATAAATTTTTATGGTAATAAAGGCCGATCGCCCAATTGCCTACTTTGAAAAAGATATTTCTTAGACAGACCAGCTGCCATTTGGGATGCCTAACTTCCGGGCTTTATTCTCAATACTATTGCAATAGATGGTACATACAGTCGGCACCATTAATGCCTAATATGCTCGAGATTGACTTGAGCTTAGGCAACCTAAATGCCTAGGAGTGTTGTAGCTTTTCCACTTCAGTTGCATTAAAAAAAAAGATGATTTATATATCTTAAAAATATTGGTAAGATTGACTAATAAAGGCTGAGATTTTTATTGCATTGACGACCAAATTGCAATTATACGGTTTCGGTCAACAATATGACCATCATCAGGCCTGTGAATTGTTGACCGAAACTGTATTCAGTCGTCAGTGCAAAAAATATCTCCGACAATAATTTGTTATAAAATTATTTTATTCCTTTTGCACGAATAGCTGCAACACAAAATTCGACACGAATATTTTAGTGTAAACCTCCTGAATTTCATTCAAATATTCAATAGGATTCGGATCAATAGGTTCAATTAAAAGTCAAAACAAAACTTTATTTGACCCCAAACAATGTTTCGTCCACTTGCTGTAGGGCTTCCTTCAAATATGATACGCTCTCGCTGTTTCTATTAAGAGGGTTCAGGAGCGACGTCTAAAAAAAAAAAAAAAAACTTGACTATTATAAGGAATTTTTCAATGCGTTTTTTTTAAATGAATTAAATTCTTAAGAGATTATTGGGACATCGAGCTATAATTTTTTTAATGACTTATTAAAAAATTATCGTAATTAATTTTTTTGTTATCAAGCAAATACAAAAAAACAATCTGTCCCAATATTCTTTAATTTTTTTTAAATTTAAAAATGAATTTATTGTTATTATTAATCACATATTAATTAAGAAATTTTTAAAATTAGCTTAGATGATTTATTTAAAATTCAACTGTCAAATTAGTTCAGCATTCTTGCAATAGATGGCAGGCTAGTCTAACAGCCGATTGCTTATTAGCCTATATTTATATATTTTTATGTTGATGTTTTATGGCTGTGAAGATTTACTCAGGAATTTGCAGTGACTTTGCAGCCAGGAGATTAAATAAAAAAATCTTTTATTTAATTTTTTATTCGCCGACGTAGGAGTTCGGTGTGTCATTTGAATAAGAGACCTCCGAACAGCAAGTTAGAGTGAATATTTTTGTACATAACAAATTAAAGGGATATTGTATTTAATTGCAATGACTATTGAGATAGCTAAGATCGTGTATATTTGACAATATTTGCCCTGATGAAGGTCGCGATTGGCGACCGAAACGTCGGCGAATAAAAAATTAAATAAAAGATTTTTTTTATTTAATCTCCTGGCTGCAAAGTCACTGCAAATTCCTGAGTATATTTTTATGCTTTTATAAAAGATACATAATATATAATAACATTTATAAAGTATTTATTGTTAAAAGATCAATGAAAATCAACCAAATGCATTAAATATTATTAGCTACCATTCTGACATCTCTTGGCAAATTTTTTGATTTTTTGGGCATACTTTTTATGACATACAACGCCATCTTATCGAGAAAAACATGCGTAACCATTTCCCTCCCGTTCCTCCTTAATATAAATAATTGAATTATTAGAATAAATTCCCACCACAATATGCGCTCTAACTAAACACTTTATGGCGGCGGCTTTTTTTTTATTATTATTATTTATTTTTCAGATAGATGTTAACGTTATTCTCAGAGGCATGAAAAAATCAAATTCGTTTGCGGGTGTTGCAAACTTGATTTCTCCTCCCCTGAGCCTAGCCAATTCTCTCTCTCTCTCTCCTCTCCTCTCCTGTCCTTTTTCAGCTCATTCTCGTTTGTTGCTCTCTCCTTCTTCCTTCCTTCCTTCCCACTTATTGCGAATAATAAAAATGTCTCTAGGGAAATTTCTGCCCAGGTTTTTTTTTTCTCCCCCTCTCCTCGACACTCTCTTGTCTAACAGTCATAATTCAATTACATATCTCAACCCCTTTTTTTTTTTTGTTTTCTTCTATTTAATATTTTTCTCTCCTTTCCTTTTTTTTCCTATGTGAGTCTGGTGGCGTTTGTGTTTATTAAAGTTACAAAGAGAGAGAGAGAGAAAAAACAATTCTCTTATTTCAAACTATTATTAGAAAAATTTCATCTAGAGTAAAATGCTACACCTTTTTTTTTAGTCTTTTTAATTTCTAAACTATTATTAATACTGGCGCCACTCTTAGCATTTGAAAAAGAGAGAGAGAGAGAGAGAGAGAGGAATTAAACAACTCATTGTTTTTCTTAGCGGGGGACTCAATGATCTGAGGCGATTTGGCTCAAGGAAAATACATTTATAAAATTTCAAAGTCCTTACTAAAAGGTCAACCGTCTCGCCAACCCCCTGCGTGTATGTAAATTAAATTGATAATCCTAATATAAAAGTTGTAAAAGAAAGATGACGTTTGGCTTTAAATATGAACCATCAACAAATCTAATAAATTTATTTTATCAATACTAGTAATTGACCCGAGTAAAAATTATTAAAAATGAATGACGGATACACACCCCCGCAGCAGGTCTGCATAGAGAACCTTGAGGGACACACAGGGATACACACGCTCACACCAGGGATACACATTTTTCTTCTGGTCACTTTCGGTCTACTCTAAGATGCCGAAAAGACTAAAAAAACAAAAGAAAATAGAAAGTTCTGGTAGGATTGTATATTTTGGCACCTTCTAATTTTTTTTTTCTATAGAATACTTGATAAATTTTTGGGTTCCCTATTATGTATTTTATATCACTGTATTTTCTACTATGTATTTTATATTACTGTATTTCCTATCATGTATTTTATATTACTGTGTTTTCTATTATGTATTTTATATTATTGTAACTATTTTATTGTAAAGAGATTGTAAAAAAAAAAAAAAAAAAAAAAAAACGAGAATGGCGGGATGGCTACTGGCCGACAGCCAATAAATAAATAAAAAAAAAAAAAAAATTTTGGGTCAAAATGAAAATATACATTTTAAAAAACATCTCAACTAAATTTAAATAAGAATTTTAAGAAAGTTGAAAAAAAATCTAGTGTGGCTGGTCGCACAGCACACAATTTTCTCTTAACTGCAGTAAGAAAAAGTTCTGTTCTGTGCTAGTGACACCAGATTTTTTGTGTCGACATATATTTAGGTATTTACAGTACGGTACATTTGTATTCAAGATTCAAAATTTATAAACATGGGAAAATATAAAAATTATTTTGTTATCATAGCAACAGTGGCGTAGTGAGCTTAACTCGCGCCCGGGGCACAACTTTTAGCGCCCCCCCCATTCGAAAACCATATAATATTATATGTAAAATATACAAAATTATTATATTACACTAGCACTAAATTTAAAATCTATTTTCCAGAAATCAATTATAATAAAAATAAAAATTATCCAGCAATTTTGTGTTTTGCAGACCATTTGGCGCCCCTTTGTGAGTAGCGCCCGGGGCATGATGACCCCCCTTGCTCCCCCCTCGCTACGCCACTGCATAGCAACGATTTTTCCTATGAAGTACAAGAGCAAAGTGTGCTTCACAAGATTTCAATGGCAAAATGAGAATATACATTTTAAAGAGTATCTAAAAAATAATTGATTTTTGAATTTTATATCAAAATCGAAAAAAAAGAAAAAAACTGAAAAAGCCCATCTATAAAGTAGGCCTACTAGTAATTTTTGCTCAAAAGCTTATTTTCACGCTCCATCCGTTAAAAATTCCAACATAGATTGCAATCGCAATATTATATATAGCTTATATATATATATATATTTAATGAAAATTACATAGTTACAATTTGTACCTAATATTTACACAAACGAATAATTTCAACTCTCGATTTATTATTAAATCTCATCCCCTTTTAGTTTGGGCAAAACAAATTAGATCGACTTTCAACATGCCAACAAATATGAATTTTCATTATGCATAAATTAATTGAATACATATTCGCTAACAAGAGATTTCATTTTGACTACAATATGGCGGATTTGTATTTATGTGTACATACATACATACATACATACAATTGCGAATTAATATTGTTCTTCTTAATGGGAGAATGAAAGGCATCCAACCAAGTGCCCAAACCTTCTATGTATATTCGAGATGAAATTTTAATTTCCTACCTCTCTCTCTCTCTCTATTATTATAAAATATTATTGGTTTCATATTTTTCTTGCGGAGTAATATCAGCATAAAAAGCGTGTACCGTTGTTAAGGGGGCACGGGGGCGAAGGTGTTACGCATGTTTTTCCCGATAAGATGGCGTATGTGTCATAAAAAGTATGCCCAAAAAATCAAGTAATTCAAACAATTTGCCAAGAGATGTCAGAATGGCAGCTAATAATATTTAATGCATTTGGTTGATTTTCATTGATCTTTTGACAATAAATGTTATTATATATTATGCATCTTTTATAAAGCATAAAAATATATAAATATAGGCCAGATATAGGCTAATACTATATCATCTGTAAGACTAGCCTGCCATCTATTGCAAGAATGCTGAACTAATTTGACAGTTGATTTTTTTAAATAAATCATCTAAGCTTATTTTAAAAATTTCTTAATTAATATGTGATTAATAATAACAATAAATTCATTTTTAAATTTAAAAAAAAATTAAAGATTATTGGGACAGAAGGTTTTTTGCTTGATAACAAAAAAGTTAATTACGATATGAAGATAGGGGCAGCCTGGTGGATATTATTGAAAAGGATGAATAAATAGATCCAGAGCTAGTATTCAGGCAAATTTATTCGGATTATATCCCTCCGCTATAGGCCAACGTTTCGGAGCTCAAACGGCTCCTTCTTCAGGACCTTAATATTAACAATTAAAAGTACATCTTGTTGTTACATATATAATTTATAAGGATATTAGTATAATAACAAACTCACCATGCGGTGTCAAGAAAATAATTCGCCCTCAATTTTCTTGACACCGCATGGTGAGTTTGTTAATATACTAATATCCTTATAAAATATATATGTAACAACAAGATGTACTTTTAATTGTTAATATTAAGGTCCTGAAGTAGGAGCCGTTTGAGCTCCGAAACGTTGGCCTATAGCGGAGGGATATAATACGAATAAATTTGCCTGAATACTAGCTCTGGATCTATTTATTCACCCTTTTCATTAATTACGATAATTTTTTAATAAGTCATTAAAAAAATTATAGCTCGATGTCCCAATAATAATCTCTTATGAATTTAATTATTTATTTATTTATTAATGTATAAAGCCAAACGCCATTACATGAGTGAGTTGTGTATGCATTGAAAAATTCCATATAATAGTCTAGTTTCTTTTAAAGTACATTTAGAATAAGAATTCTAATGTACCATTCTGCCAGAAATTATATATTTGTCGACAGAAAAAAATCTCTATTTTATTCCTTTTCGCTTTTGTGCATTAAAAAAAACCAAACTATCAATAGTTCTTATTTTCCTTAAAAGAGAATTGATTAATTTTTGTATCATTTTATCGTAGGCTAGATCAAAACAATGAAAGCCCTCGGGGCTTGGTTTAGGGGTTACCGTGCTAACCTCGTATACCAAAATTCGCGGGTTCGGACCCCAGGCAGTCCGATGATTTTATTTAAGCCATTTGGAAACCAAATGTGTGAGTGTTAAAAAAAAAAAAAAAATGTAAAAAAAAGTTAAAAAATTCAGCTCCCTTTTTTTTTTGATTATTCAATCATTGATTCCACCTTTTTCTTTAATCTCTAAAAGATTTTTTCTATCAAACAAGAAAAAAAAAGTAAAAAGAATTGAATGTCAAAATCTAAACAAATTTCCATATTTTATTTATTTATTTATTTATTTTTTTGCTCCCCCTCCTAGTTTATTTCCAATTTCGAAGCAATTAGAAAGTTGAGGTCTCTGATTGAATTTCAAATTAATTCTCCCGGGGTACAACCGACGACTCTTGAACCTTTTTTTTTTCATTGCTAGTTATATTTTCGTTTGGCCAGGAATTTTTTATTTATTTTTTTTTTTAATTAATTTTTTTTGTCTCTGCTCTTAATGCAACTTAACTAAACAACGACAACATTTGGAAATATTTTATTTTCTTTTGTTTTGAAATAAGAAATAAATGGAATAAAATTTTTACTTTCTCTTAGATAAGAGGAAGAGAAAGTATTGGATTCATGTCAAAAATTTGATGTCGGGATTTTGATGAAAATACACGTTTTAAGGGAACCACCCTGAGTCCTGTCTGTGTGTGAAAGAAATAACTCAAAATGGAAGGTTTAGAAAGTTGAAATTTTTTATATTAAAAATTAGGTACTCTCCTGTCACGTAACTCGAAGCTTATAAACAAAAACGCCACTGGCTGTAACTCTTTAGCAAAGGGGCCTATTTTTTTTTTCTTTTTTGATACTTTATAACATGAATTCTTAAATTTTTGATATATTTGAGCCCAGGGGCGGATTGATGCAATTTTGTCGGAGGGGAGGGCGAATTTTTTTTTTTTTTTTTTTATTTATTTAAGGACTTTTTTGGCATCTATGGCTATTTAGACTCCTTCCCTATTTATTTAAATTGATTTGTAACAAATTCAATTAAAATTATTGAGCGGAAAAAAAGTCTTTCGACTTTTGTCGATTTTTAGTCTTTTCCACATTTTCTTGGATATCTTCACTAATCTCACAAAAAGTATCGTTTTTTGAGATTTTAAAAAAAGACTTTCGCGACTTTTTTGGAGCTTTTTTGCCTCTCAGAGACTTTTTTTTGTAAAAAGCGACTTTTATGACCGACTTTTTAAATTTCTTATTATAAAATTTTTTTTTTTTTTTAATTTTGCATTTTTAGCTACTGAGGCCATTTAGTGTTTGTTTGTTTTTTACTTTCTCTTACCTATATATGTTAATATATAGAGTAGTACTTTATTTATAAGCTTAACTTAAAAATCAAATATTTCGGTCTTGAGATATTTTTTGACATGAATGCAATACTTTCTGTATATATATTAGTTTAAGAGAAATTAAAAAGGTTGAGAATCATTGAGATCACTTCACTTTTCATATCTTTAATTAGCTTAAATAATATTTTTTTTCTTTAAAAAAAAATAAATGTTATATTATTTTCAATAATAAAAAGGCCAATCTAATTTTAGATCTTGTTTTATTCGCAGAGCATTGTTGGCGGCGCTGGCCGGCTCCCCCCACTCCAGAGAGAGCGGCGACGGTCGCCGCCTGGGCCAGCAGCCTGCCTGCAGTCGTAGTAGACAGGCAGGCGACGCGACGCGACGCCACAGCACCAACTCGCTCTCTCTCTTGATCATCAAACTCTCTCGAAATCATCATCACCAGGTAATTATCATTCAATTATTTATCCCCTTTCTAATCAAGTATAAACATCAATTGAACAACTTCGGTTATTATTATTTTATATCTGTTTTCTTGTCAAGGACAGAGCAAGAAGGGTTTGAGCCAATTCACTAATGGAGCATTTTATTTTAATTATTTTTATCTTTGCTCATCAACCGCAGGTTGTTTGGTAACCAAATCAATTGAAACACATTTTTTTCTCTCTGAACCACGAGTCAGAGTTTTTTTTTTTTTTAAATAAATATTAATTGTAAGCCTATTAAAATTGATTGAAAAAATTCGTTAAGAAATTGGATTGTATAAAAATTTTTGTTGTGCTAAAAGTCGTTCCAAAAATATTCAAATCTGAGTTCTCACTAATACAATAAAATGCGTGAATTTATTTGTATTAAGCATTCAAATCTTCTAAATAATGAATACATTTGCCTCGAGGTCATTGATTGGAACGAGATTAATTATTTATAGGGAGGTTTTATTTTATTTTTCAAGGGATTAAAAAATTTAATTTTATTCAAGACATCTAGCTTTCACCTGAGCCTAAATATAGAAAAAATCTAAAGAAATAACGTTTAGAATTTATTTATTAAGGGGGTTGATTAGAGTTGGTTTGAACAGGGGTAGAAATATTAAAGTAAGAACTGAGAATATTTTTAATCATTTTCTATTATTTTTTTTTTTTTTTTATCTCTGAATAATATTAGTTGATAGTAAAAAGTATTTTTTTATCTTTTAATAAAATGAGTGTTTTTATTTGGATTCTTTTTTATAGAGAGAAGAAATAAGAAAGAAATGCATCTCGTTCAGTCGAGTTGAAGGCGCTGGCTGGACGCATTTCTCGTGCCTTGTGTGTGTGTCTATCTAAAAGTGAACAACTCACCCCGGGTACATCGCCCCCCCCCTCTTAGAATTAACATTCTTTTTTTAACCCCAAAAACCTTGGTAAAAAACAAAAAAATATTTTTTTTTAGTTGTGACTATTAATTTATTTAAAACGATACCTGCAATAAAGGTGTGACTAAAAGCACATTAAAATTAATTATTTATTTCTTATAGACCTAGATATTAATATGAATAATTAATTTTAATGTGCTTTTAGTTTAACAAGAGCTTTTTTTTACTTTCTATATGTATGTTAATATATATAGAGAGAAAGTATTGGATTCAAGTCAAAAATTCGATGTCGAGATTTTGATGGATATACATACACGTTTTGAGGCCCCCTGAATCCAAAAAAGGGGTTTTCGCGACATGGTCTGTCTGTGTGTCTGGGTTCAATTTAAAGCATGAAGGAAGGAATTGAGCTAGGAGGTTGAAATTTTATATTTAAGTTAGACACCCTCTGGGGCGTGAAAATAAGCTAGGGGGGATGAAAATTTTTTTAATAATATCTTCTAATTAATATGTTAAGATGATTTGTGACTTGAATTGAGAGTTTAAAATATTATAAAAATATATTTTAGACTAAAAATCATAATAATCACAGCTTGTAGCTATAGTATACTCCCATCGGACCAAGGTGTAATTAGGTTATTTAGGGGAAAATTAAAATTTTTTTATAATTTTAACTTTTTTATTATTATATCTTTTTCAGGTCAAGTGGATTGCAATCTTCACTTTCGGAAACGTTTTATCAATCTTCCGGACCTATAATCAAACATTTCATTACAATATTATGTTCACCTTTCATACTTTTTATAATTTTTTAAAAATATATGTTTGTCGATTTTGAAAAGTTTTAACTATATGAAATGTACATATTGCATATTCCTTATAACAAATGTCTTACCGTATAATCTAATTGTTTTAAAAAAGAATTTTTTTTTTAATTATAAAAAGTATGAAAGGTGAACATAATATTGTAATAAAATGTTTGAATATAGGTCCTGAAGATGGATAAACGTTTCCGAAAGTGAAGATTGCAATCCACTTGACCTGAAAAAGATATAATAAAAAAAAATTTAATTTTCCCTAAATAACCTAACTACACCTTGGTCCGATGAGAGTAGCTGCAAGCTGTGATTATTAATTGTCAACATCATCAACGAAACAAATTCTTCAATAAAAATCATAATTTCTTTAGATGACTAGTTTTTAAAACTTTTTCAATTCGCCCCCTCCGCCCCCCTTTAATTCACCCCTGTTTGAGCCAGAAATTTGGTCTTTCCACCTAGATGGTATTTTTTTACTTGCTCTTATCTATATATCTATTCTATTACTATATAGACTACTACAGAATATAACCGCTTGGTGTCTGATCTCCGAGAAAAAAAAAATGTTCCGATGTCTAGGCCATTAAAGGAAAATTAAGAAATATGTCTGTCAGTTTCTTATTTAGGAAAACTAAATATTAAATCGAGATGTCAGCGGTTGGTAAATAATATAATACAAACTCCTGGGCATTTTCAGAGACCTACAATTCTAGAATCTCTCTTGTAAATTTACATTTGATTTTATAATGTCCTGCAAATATAAACACACTCCATGCAATATGATATTATTTTGACTGATACAAAAGCACTAATCTCTTCCACTTGCTAAACTCTGATTAAAATTAAATCTGAGATCTCTTTGCAGAGGTGGGGGGGGGGAGTTGGTTCTCTTTGATATTACAATGAGCATTTCGTCTGACCGGTCTCCATTTAGCAAGGATAAAATAACAATCAAAATACGATTGAATAGTGTGCCAAGGCCTCTCTAATCCAATTTAGTCTTTATCAATTAGTCTGATCAATCTACTAAATTCAATTCTAATGTGTTATAAATAAATAATTCTCGGCGATTTGGTTTTAAACAAATTTTTGATGGAATTTTAAATTTATTCGGATTATTTTATGCTCTTTTTAATTTCTCTTACCTCAATGTAAATGTTAATATAAATATAGAGAGAAAGTAAGCTATGTGGCTGAAATTTTATATTTAAATTAAACACCCCCTGGAACGTTAAAATAAGCTTTTAATCAAAATCGGACAAAAAGTACTAGTTGATTGGAGAAAGGGCAGGTTCAGCCAAATAAAAAGCCTTTATATGCTTATCGATCCCGGAGACGTTTCGAGACAAATTTAATTTCTCATCATCAATTCGAATCGAAATGTTGCATATTCGGACTGATGATGAGATAATAAATTTGTCTCGAAACGTCTCCGGGATCGATAAGTATATAAAGGCTTTTTATTTGGCTGAACCTGCCCTTTCTTCAATCAACTAGATTCACAGCCATCATACCAATGTTTTTTGCTTCTATTCATTTAAAAAGTACTAGTACTTTACTGATTGTAATTTTTCAGTTTTTTTTTTCGATTTTCTCAAAATTTGCTTCAACGATTTTGATTAAAATTCAAAAATCAATTATTTTTTAGTTGCTCTTTAAAATGTATATTCTCATGCTCTTGAAATCTTCTAAAAACCACTTTACTCTTGTACTTCATAGATATTAGAAATAGTTGCCATGCTAACAAAATATAAATATTTCTCATGTTTATAAATTTTACATCTTAAATTAAGCCCTCGAACTTGGTGTAGTTGGTAGCGCGCCTGCTTTGTATACCAAGGGTCGAGGGTTCGGATCCCTGGCAGTCCGATGATTTTATTTAAGCCATTTGGATACCAAATAAGAATGCCTGGACCCCAATATATACAGTATATATTCATAATATCGGTTATCGTATAAAGTCTAATATGGCCTAAGTTGCCGAAAAGACTGTGTGAATGGGAAAAAAAGTGTGAGTGTTTAAAAAAAAAAATCTTGAATTCTAATATATCGGCGGAAACTAAATATATGTCGACACGAAAAATCTGGTGTGACAAGCACAGAACACAACTTTCGATTACCGAAGGTAAGAGCAAGTTGTATGCTGTGCGACAGTCACACCAGATTTTTTTCTTAAAATATCTGTTTTAATCCTTAGCTACAGTACATTATTTTTGACAGCATCTTCCAAACAAAAACAAATTTAATGTCTATCGATCGAATAAAAATTATTCAACTTCACTAATTATTTTCTTAAAATATAAACAAAACATCCATTTGGTTTTTGGACTTCTTTTTCATTTCTCAACACACGAGATCTTTCCATTTGTTGATTCAGAGAATTTCTTCTTTTTTATTCATCTTTTTACTGTTCATTCTTTTCTTCTTTCTTTTACCTAATTTTAATTTGCAAACTTTTCTCATATACTAGTTGAATTGGTTTCAAAAAAAAAAAAAAAAAATAACAAAGATTAATTGTCTATTTGCTATCGCTCTCTCTCTTTCTCTCAGCCACTTTGTACCTTTTGCTTCCTAACGAAGGTGTGTCATAAAACTTGCACAGATCAACAGGTGGCCAACTATCTTTCGTAAATATTTGAACAAATTCTGATGAAGACAAAACGATTTCTTTTGGTTTCGTGTATTTTTCGAAATGAATATTTTCCTGGTCCCCACTGTTTTTTAAAGATCTAGATATATGCGTTATAGTAATTTTATTTTAACCTGTAAACCGCGTGTTCATTTAAATGACGTCTAATGTGTTTTTTTGATACAGAGACTATTTGCCTCACGAGTTTGAAGTGAAAATGAAGGAGTAAAATGGGATTAGTATAGAAGGGCACGATCCCTGGCAAAACATATTAAATTTAGCGAAAGTGCGCCTATATTGTAACACTTGAGCAAATGTCCATTTATCGTTGAACCAGTGTGATAAAAATGACTTCTAAGTGGTTCCTTATAACAATGCATGGCAACAATAAGCCCCTCAAACCTGTATCTCTTAAGATAGATTGTTAAATTAGTTTTATTTTTTTTTCCTTATTTGTACCTCATACTCCTAAATTGTACCACCTACGAGGATAGTCCGATAAGTCCTTCAAAAGAAAAACAAAAATTTTGGAAAAGTGGCTATTTGTTTTTCAATATAGTCTCCTTTTAGTTCGATACACTTGACCCAGCGATGCTCCAACTTCTTTAACCCGACGAGTTCTGCAAAGTAGGCCTCCGTGGCGGCGATGACCTCCTCATTTCTGCCCGGCGATTGACTTTTATAAGTTTGAAAACAAAAAGAAGTCGCACGAGCCCAAATCTGGAGAATACGGTGGATGGGGGCAGCAGTTGGTAGACCAATTCGACCAATTTGGCCGTGGCGAGGGCGAAATTGTGAGCCGGTGCGTTATCATGGTGGAAGAGCACTTTTTTCTTCGCCAAGTACGGTCAAAACAAAACTACGAGTCCAATCAGGCTGAAACTTCGACAGTAGCCGTCTAAGAGAATGTACAGTGAGCGCCACAATTAAGTCCCCACTTGATAGCTTTAGCCTTAAGTATATGGTGTAAAGTGAAATAATTTTAATGGCCGAAAAAGTAAAACGTAAAATCTGGTACAGTCGATTTTATTTTACCGTTTAAAATTTAAAATTATTTTACCATTTAACATAATCCATACCATTTACTTAAGGCTAAAGCTATCAGGTGGGGACTTAATTGTGGCGCTCACTGTACTACAAGATAGTAAATTGCTCTTGCGATACTGGCGCCATCAGGCGGTGAGGCAAAATACTTATCGTATGTTATATATAGGCTCTTCCAATTCTTTTTCAACTTCTGAAGGTAATCCCTGACATCGCCTGTTTTTTTGTTTTTTTGTATCGTCGTATGGCCGATTAGGGTAAATATTCGTCCCTAGCATATGCCTCTTCAGAGTTGGTTTTGAGACCCCGTAAGTCCTGCATATTTCGTTTATCCCCATGTCGCCATTTTGCAGCTCGGAAATGGCTATTGACATATCAACCGCACTCCATTTACCATATTTTTTCCCATCTTGTACATTAATGTTGTACATTCATGAAGACACAGAGCGGATAACGAAGGCAGTGCCGGATTAAAAAACGTGGAGGCGCTTGGGCAGTCGAAATCTCGGGGCCCGGCCCCCCTTCGTCTCCCTAAAATGTCAAAATGACCCCATATGGATCGTGGAAAAATCGAAATTTACTGTAATATATACATTTTAAAAATTTTCACAAAGCATTTCCCATTGAATAAAACCTTATACAAGTTTACAATATGTTTATAAGGGGGGGGGGGGGAGGCGGCGTAAATATAACACCATAGGCCCTGTATACACAAAAAATCTGGTGTGGCAAAGACAGAACATAACTTTCAACTGCCGAAGGAAGCAAATTATCTCAAAGTATTATGCAAGTAATTCATTAAACCCGCAATTTCCCTTTGAGCCAAATTTTCTCTATCTTTTTCTTTCTCCATTCATACCACATATATAAATCCTAATTAAAATGTGCTTTTTAGAGCCCCCCTCCCTCAAAAAAAAGATGAGGTTTTTGAATATGAGAACATAATAGAAGAAGATGTTAGGTAGTGGTGATGAATGCCCGGCATGATGATCACAACCAGGGCCGGCACTGCCCTTTGGGCAGATAAATCTGCTTTAATTACAGACACACAAACTAATTAGTTGATTCAATGTGAGCACAGAGAGACGAGATCTCTCTCTCTCTCAAATTGCTCCATTCTGATAATAAAAGAGAAAGATAAAATTATACATTTATATGTGGCTATATTCTCAAATAAGGGATTCTTTTTTTTTGTTGGAATTTTTAAAGGATTAACGACTTTGTCTCTCTCCGTTCGTCCATTTATTTTAATTACTTGCTCTCTCTCTCTCAGCTACTGGATCCTTCAAATTTTGCTGAGTAAAATCATTCTAAGAGATAGACAAAGAAGAAAATAAAAAATCTGGTGTGACTGGCGCACAGCACACAACTTTCTCTTACCTTCGGTAATCGAATGTTGTGTACTGTGCTTGTCACACCAGATTTTTTGTGTCGACATGTATTTAGTTTCCGACAGTACGGTACATTCGATTTTCAAGATGTAAAATTTATAAGTATGACAAAATATTTATATTTTGTTACCATGGCAACCATTTCTCCTATCTTTTCTATGGAGAACAAGAGTAAAGTGGTCTTCAGAAGATTTCAATCACAAAATGAAAATATACATTTTAAAGAGAATCTAAAAAATAATTGATTTTTGAATTTTAAAAAAAATCGTTGGAGCAAATTTTGAGAAAATCGAAAAAAACTGAAAAAGTACATCAGTAAAGTACTAGTACTCTTTGGTCGATTTTGGTCAAAAGCTTCGTGTCAGGTCCCATGGGGGTGCCTAACTTAAATATAAAATTTCAACCTCCTAACTCTTTTCGTTCTTGAGATATTTTGTTCACAGACACACACACAGACACACAGACAGACAGACCATGTCGCGAAAACCACTTTTTTGGATTCAGGGGACCTCAAAACGTGAAGATCCATCAAAATTAGACATGGGTGATACTGTATCATTCTGATATTTTGTATCAGGTATGAAAAAGTAACAGATGGTCATAATGGGTGCGAGCAAAAAATATCAGGTATTTGAGTAACAGCAACTCAGGCACACTCCACTAGACTCGTACTGGGTTTCTCGCGCTTGCGCATTGATCAAATACTTGCTTTTCACTTTAGAGCGTCTTTACCCGATACAGTTTTCGTTTCGCCTTTTCTCTCATTCCTTCTCTCTTGCGACCCTCAACTCGCGACGCCCAGCCCCTGTTTTTTTTACTTTGAAACTTTTTTATTTAAAAACATTAATTAAAAAAGTAAAAATACAAGTAACTGTGAATTTAAAAACATAATGAACTTCAATAAATTAAATTTCTTTCGCTAATAAAGAAATTTGTTAATTATTTTTCTAGTGCAGTATATAACATGACATTTTAAATTTAGAGACATTAAAATGTCAGTTCAGTCAGTTTGGAAAACTCTTTAGTAATGAATAATTATGAGTTTTTGATTTTTCAAGTCAAGAATATTTATAAATACGGGGGAAAAAAACTTTGAAAAATGTTAATTTAGTCTCTAGTAAAATGACATTTCATACTACGTATCAAATCTTTTACTTGTATTTATGTGAAGTTAGCGTTGCTGAGTGAAATCTGTATCGGGTACAAAAATATCTGGTAAAAATATCGGGTATGAACAAGTACCTGTAACAGCGAGTACCTGGTACAGCAAAATCGCGTATCGACCCATGTCTAATCAAAATCTCGACATCGAATTTTTGACATGAATCCAATACTTTCTCTCTCTATATATATTAACATATATATAGAGGTAAGAGAAAGTAAAAAAGAATAGAAAATATGGAATTTGCAAGCCAATCAGATATATCGTGATCGGGAAGGGTTTATTTATAAATTTCATAAATTGAATCTAAATCTAAATATTTTTCAAAACTTTATATTTATTTATTCAGGCTTTTTTTTTGACGAGTTTTAGGTGTCAAAATTAATAAATTAAAAAATAATTTTTTTTACTTTCTCTTACCTATGTATATATGTAATATATATATAGAGAGAAAGTATTGGATTCATGTCAAAAATTCGATGTCGAGATTTTGATGGATCTTCACGTTTTGAGGTCCCCTGAATCCAAAAAAGTGGTTTTCGCGACATGGTCTGTCTGTGTGTGGGTGTGTGGGTGTGTGTGTGGGTGTGTGTTCAATTTAAAGCATGAAGGAATTGAGCTATGAGGTTGAAATTTTATATTTAAGTAAAACACCCCCCGGGACCGAAAAAATAAGCTTTTAATCAAAATCGGCCAAAGAGTACTAGTACTTTACTGATGTACTTTTTCAGTTTTTTTCGATTTTCTCAAAATTTGCTCCAACGATTTTTTTTAAAATTCAAAAATCAATTATTTTTTTAGATGCTCTTTCAAATGTATATTCTCATTTTGCGATTGAAATCTTCTGAACACCACTTTACTCTTGTGTTTCATAGGAAAGATAGGAGAAATGGTTGCCATGATAACAAAATATAAATATTTTCCCATACTTATAAATTTTTATCTGAATTCAAATGGACCGTACTATCGGGAACTAAATATATTTCGACACGAAAAATCTGGTGTGACAAGCACAGTACACAACTTTCGATTACCGAAGGTAAGAGAAAGTTGTGTGCTGTGCGCCAGTCACACCAGATTTTTTTACGTCTTTTCAGCGGGACTGATGATGATACTCATAATTTTAAATATATATGATCTGAAGGGGTCCAGGCACATTTATTTAAATTATTTTGTATCCAAATGATTTAAATAAATATTCATCTGACCTTCTGGGATTCGAACCCCAGCCCTGTGGCTTTAAACACTATCAATATTGACATTTGTCTCTAGCCTCTCGGCCACGGGAGGGAGGGGATTCTTTTATTGGTTTTATTGGCATTGGCCATATCCATTGTTGTTACAGTTTTTTTAATTTATTAATTTTAACACCTAAAGCTCGTCAAAAAACAAATTGAATAAATAAACATCAAGTTTTGAAAACTACATAGTGAGATTCAATTCGATTTTTTTTTAAAACCTTTACTTAGGAAATAGTTCTCGACAAAAATATTTAAAAGGATTTTAAATCAAAAAACTAAATGTATTTACTTCCGTTCCTAGGTCCTTATAGAGAATTTGGATTTTAAATCCAATTCCTAAATTATTCATATCTGTTTGTCTTTTTTTATGATTTTTTCCCTTTCTGCTACTAAGAACATTTAGGGGATTTTAAAGTACGGGCTACTCCTCCTAAACGCGCTTTCGGCGAGCAATTGCAAAATTTTTAAGTTTTAAATTTTCATCTCTGACTCCACATCCTGTAACCAGCGAGGGAAAGTGGTAAACAGACCTCATACACACAGGAAGTTAGTGACTAGCGCTTTATATAGGCCTATAAAAAATAGCGATGGCTACCGGGGGACGTTCCACACGCTGAATCCACTTTCCCGAGCTTATCTGGTTGATTTCATTCAAAATCCAAATTGGATCGGGTTTAAAGATTTTAAATCCAAAATGATCGCCATCATGCCCATACCTGTTTCCAAGCTACTTATAAATATTAGCAAAAGAATTTAATTTTCGGTTTAAAATTGTGGTTTGTAAAAATTACAACGTTTCGGCCACTCATTCTGTGGCCTTCTTCAGGTACAATTCAGCTAAGATTGTTACATCCTTTATAACCTTAGCTGAATTGTACCTGAAGAAGGCCACAGAATAGCCAAAACGTTGTAATTTTTACAAATAAACAGTTAAACCGAAAATCAAATTCTTTTACTAATGATAACAACTGTGAAAGTGAATATATTTAAAAAACATGAAGTATTTATTGAATATTAATAACGTAGATCTCAAAAATTATTTTGTCTTTAAATTTTTTTGGGTTTTTTGTCAGCGAGTTTATTTACAATAAATCTAAATGGAATGAAATCCCCCCTTACAATAAAGGGCTCTCGGTAATTAAAAGTATTCTTTTCAGAAAAATCAAGACCATATCAAATGCAACAATAATAATTTTTTTTTACTTTCTCGTACCTCTATATATATGTTAATATATAGAGAGAGAAAGTATTGGATTCATGTCAAAAATTCGATGTCGAGATTTTGATGGATCTTCACGTTTTGAGGTCCCCTGAATCCAAAAAAGTGGTTTTCGCGACATGGTCTGCCTGTGTGTCTGTGTGTGTGTCTGTGAACAAAATATCTCAAGAACGAAAAGAGCTAGGAAGTTGAAATTTTATATTTAAGTTAGGCACCCCCATGGGACGTGACACGAAGCTTTTGAACAAAATCGACCAAAGAGTACTAGTACTTTACTGATTCACTTTTTCAGTTTTTTTCGATTTTCTCTAAATTTGCTCCAACGATTTTTTTTAAAATTCAAAAATCAATTATTTTTTAGATTTTCTATAAAATGTATATTCTCATTTTGTGATTGAAATCTTCTGAAGACCACTTTACTCTTGTACTCCATAGAAAAGATAGGAGAAATGGTTGCCATGGTATCAAAATATAAATATTTTCCCATACTTATAAATTTTACATCGCCCTCGGGGCATGGTGTAGAGGTTAGCGTGCTAACCTCATATACCGAACGCCGCGGGTTCGGACCCCAGGCAGTCCGATGATTTTATTTAAGCCAATTGGATACCAAATGACTTAAATAAAAATGCCTGGACCCCTATATGTATATTTATCAATAACGGTTATCGTCTAAAGTCTTAAATGGCCTAAGTTGCCGAAAAGACTGTGTGAATGTGTGTGTGAGTGTGAGTGCGAATGAGAAAAAAAGTGTGAATGTTTAAAAAAAAAAAAAAAAAAAAAAAAAAATTTTACATCTTGAATTCAATTGTACCCTACTGTCGGAAACTAAATACATGTCGACACAAAAAATCTGGTGTGACAAGCACAGTACACAACTTTCGATTACCGAAAGTAAGAGAAAGTTGTGTGCTGTGCGCCAGTCACACCAGATTTTTTCCCATTCAACTACAGTATTAACAAAGCAAAAGTTCTTTCCCCTCCACCCCCTTATTTATTTATTAGAGATCTAATGATAACTCTTCAGAATAAAAGTCGAGCGTAAAGAATATTGTGCCAAAAGATAGAGTCAAAAAAAAAGAACGAGAGAAAGAGAAAGGCTTATATATATATATATATAAATGGCACAAAACCGATGTTTTGGCTAGAATCCGCCAGCCGTATTAATCCTTGAGTTAATACCAGTGTATAACAATAAATTTCGCTTGATGGAGGAGTGGGGGGGAAAGGGGTAGGAGGGGGAGGGGGAAAGCAAAAAGATTTTGGCAAACAGCAATGAGCAGCATTTATTTGTGTCGTTGTCGGTTTAGTCCTGGCGACGACGGGAATAAACGATGACCAGGAATTATCCTACCCCCCCCCCCCCCCACTCTCTTCCCATTCGTTGTTCTCAACCCCTACGTTTTCGCTTTTGTTATCAATATCAGGCTTTAAAGCTTCTTAAAGAAATTAAAAAAAAAAAAAAAAAAATGGGACAAATTATTCTGGATTTAGCAATAAAAATTAAGTAAAATAAATAAATAAATAAATCCTTTTATTTATACTGTAGGAAATAAACTTTTTGAATTTAATAAAGGTTATAATATTTTCGGGGATAGAGAAAAACAAATGTCTGTTTAAAATAAAAGAGAAAAGAGATCGTGTGGTCATTAAAGGGATGTGGAAGATTAGAAGGGACAATGAATAAGGATCATCGACAATTCCCTGTACAAGATGGAGAATGTGCATGGCCTCTCTTCGGGCAGGAAGGCATGATTGATAAAAATGGGCCTAGACGAGGGGTCGGCAACCTTTTGAATCGGAAGAGCCAAAAATTACAATTTACAAATTTCAAAGTTTTTGAAGAGCCGCAAAATTTTCTTCTTGCCAAGGGACGTATAAAGAAATTTTTTTCGGGGGGTCCGAACTCAAAAACTTTCCTGCGGAAAATTCTTTTTAAATTTTTTCCCCCTGCCGTTTATCTTTTTTTTAGGAAGACGAAATTTTTTCCGCCCTGCGAAAAATTTGATTTTATACTAACTAAAGTTTTACCCATTTCGGGAAATTTTTCCCCGTTCATGGAAATCATTTTACTTTTTTTTTAAGGACACGGAATTTTTTCCGGCCTGCCAAAAATTATTTACTATGTTGCGTATGGAACTAAAGAGCCACAGCTTCACATCCAAAGAGCCGCAGATTTCCGACCCCTAGCCTAGTGCATAGTAGTTTAATTCTTTTTCTTTTGGACAATAAAATTATTTATTTATAGGATTGTTCGTTTCATGGTAAAAAAATCTGGTGTGACTGGTCGCTCAGCACACACCTTTCTCTTACCTTCGGTAATCGAAAGTTGTGTTCTGTGCTTGTCGTCATATGTTTAAATTAAATTTTGTTTTTGCGGAACTAAATTTTTCCTAAAGAGCCGCAGGTTGCCGATCCCTTGCCTAGACTAGCGATGGCGAACCTATGACCCAGACACTGACCCAGGCAAGCTTTTTAACTGAACCACAATTGCTACTCACAGAAACTGACCTAAAAAAGTAGCACGTGATAGAAATTAAAATAACTGGTGCAAATGGGCAATAGTAATCCACGAGATAGTACTAAAAAAAAATATGAACAAAATTTGACCCACCTCTCAAAAATGTTCGCCATCCCTTGATTAGACGATCAATCGATTGAGTCATTCAAACTTTCTATCAATCACCTTCAATGATTGGCTCTAGCTTTAAATAAACGGTCAATCTGGCTTGATTCAATCTTTTGATCAAAATGATTGACCATGGAGGGCCACCGCCTGGGACATTCAAAATTCTCATTAGATATTTCAAACGCCATCTTATTTAAATATACGTCTTAAATAAATAAATACACCACAACCAAATGTGGTCTTATTATAATAGATTTAATAAAAAAAAAAAAAAAATTGGAATTGAATCTTTACTTTACTCCATATCTACACCTTAACACCTTTTTTCCAATTTATTTTCTCATTTAAATCTCCTGGCTTTTTATAATCTCTTTCTCTCTCTCTCTCTCCTTTTTGAACTCATTTATGTTAAAGATTAGAATATATCTATATTCTTTCTTTTCATAGAGAGTCGTGACGTGATAAATGCAAAAAAAAAAAAAAAAACAACTGAGAGAGAGGCCATTTTAAAACACAACAATAATAATGGCAATCTCCTACGTGAAATTATGCGCATAATTTTTATTCATTACCGCCTGGGACAAAAGCGTGTGCATGCGAGGAGGGTTTATAGCCCCGGGGGAGTCCCGGAATCTGGACAAGGCTCAAAGGCCTGCCTGCCTTTAAATCACCTAACCGAGGGGCTTGTCACAAGGTGCTCCTCAAAATATAACACTCTTTTTGCCTTCTAATTATTTAGATAAATAATTACAAAGTATAGAAATTTGATGTTGCTTGATAGACAATTTGAAATTTTTTATTTCTAAAGGACTTTAATGGAAAGTGACTAAAAAAATAAATAAATCAAAGCATCTGGATGCTTAAAGAATTTCGGGACGTTTTGACTCAAATTTATTGCTCCTTCATCAGTCTCGTGCCTATAGTTTATTTTAAAAAATCTGGTGTGGCAGATCGCACAGCACACAACATGTCACACCAGGATTTTTTCTGTCGACATATATTTAGTTTCCGACAGTACGGTACATTTAAATTCAAGATGTAAAATTTATAAACCTGGGGCTTGGTCTAGTTGGTAGCGTGCCTACCTTCTAAACCGAATGTTGCGGGTTCGGACCCCAGGCAGTCCGATGATTTCATTTGAGGCATTTGTTACCCAGATGGCTTAAATAGAAATGCCTGGACCCCCCAGCCCCATCAAAATAGATATTATCATATATAACGGTTATCGTATGGCCTAAGTTGCCGAAAAGACTGTGTGAATGTGTGTGTGAGTGTGAATGAGAAAAAAAAGTGTGAAAAATAAATAAATAAATAAACCTGGGAAAATATTTATATTTTGTTACCATAGCAACCATTTCGCCTATCTTTCCTATGAAGTACAAGAGTAAAGTGGTTTTCAGAAGACCTCAATGACAAAATGAGAATATACATTTGAAAGAGCATCTAAAAAATAATTGATTTTTGAATTTTAATCATAATCTTTAAGGTTATGGTTATGGAGAAAATATACACCAGCGGTTGCTTTCCACATTAAAATAATTTATTCTGCAAATATTTCGGAATGCCTACTCAATCCATCTTCAGTGCGTCAAATTACACTTATGTGGAGCGTGTTTTAATGATAAAATCTTTTTGTATGATAAGCCATTCAACAATTAGGAAGGACTTTCTCATGTGTAAGCCACTGAGAGAAAACTATACATATATTTTATACAGTTACTTTTTCAGTTACACATGAAAAAGTCCACCCTAATTGTTGAATGGGTTCTCATACAAAAAGATTTTATCATTAAAACACGCTCCACATGTGTGTAATTTGATGCACTGAAGATGGATTGCGTAGGCATTCCGAAATATTTGCAAAATAAATTATTTTAATGTGGAAAGCAACCGCTGGTGTATATTTTCTCCATATCCATAACCTTAACGATCTGTCCCAGCAAAATTTTAACTTCTGTTTAAACAAAATCGTTGGAGCGAATTTTGAGAAAATGGAAAAAACTGAAAAAGTGCATCAGTAAAGTACTAGTACTCTTTGGCTAATCTTGTTTAAAAGCTCTGTCTCACGTCCCAGGGGGGTGCTTAACTTAAATATAAAATTTCAACATCGTAGCTCTTTTCGTTCTTGAGATATTTTGTTCACACACACATAGACAGACAGACCATGTCGCGATAACCACTTTTTTGGATTCAGGGAAAACGTGTATATCCATCAAAATCTCGACATCGAATTTTTGACATGAATCCAATACCTTCTCTCTATATATTAACATATATATATATATAGAGGTAAGAGAAAGTAAAAAGGAAATGTTATTTTGCAAGTTAAATAACCAATAAGACATGGAATCTCTTCCTTTTTGATGTCTAACAAACTTTCCATCCATAAATGGGTGAGCAAGTCAATCATTCCTCGATTTACATTCGTTCAAGAGTTAAAATAAATATTCCTTTTCCGTCTTTGGCTGATGATATTATTGATTCAATTAGAGCAAAGGGCTGTCTTACAAGACCACATCTCTTCGGGGCTCTTTGCCCATTTCCCACTGACCTATATATAGGAACATCGAGCTGAGTAATTAAGAGGATTGCTCAGGGCCATAAACTTGCTGTCCTCTACAAATGCCCCATTTTAGGATTAATTCCTCCTAGTTCGTCTCTATTCTTCCAATTTATTACCTACTTGGAAATTTCGGCCCTAAAAAAAGAAAGCTCTATTTTCTTTTTTAATTTGACACAACTCAATTTGGGAAATATGGAAGAGACAGGCGGACCTGACAAAAGCAAGAACAACAACTCAACAGAGAATAAAAATATGGTGCGCCAGTCCCACCAGATTTTTTTCTTAAAATATCGGTTTTAATCTAAGCTACAGGACATTATTTTAGACAGTTGTCTTCTGTGCTTTCTACGCGAGATTTTTTGTATCGTTATATATTTAGTTTCCACCAATAGCTATATTTGAAATCAATATTTTTTTTTTTAAACATTCACACTTTTTTCTAATTCACACTCACACTCACACACACATTCACACAGTCTTTTCGGCAGTTTAGGCCATTTAAGACTTTACAATAACCGTTATATATGAGATAATATCTTTTGTCCAAATTCCTTAAATAAAATCATCTGACTAGAGCTTTTTTTTTTTTTTTTTGAGGAGGCCGGCTAAGCTGAGGATTACGAAGTCCGAAGTCTCAACACGGCTCGGGTTCGAATCCAGCTTGCCGCAAATAATTCAAACATCCTGCCGAAGTCTCCTCTTAGGGTAGGAAAGGGGGATAGCCCCACCGTGGTATCACAAAGGGCCTAATTGGCCTAAGTGTGTTCTCTCTCTGGGAACGGCCACTTCAACCTAACCTAACCTAAAGCTAATTTTGAGAAAATTCAAAAAAAAAACTGAAAAAGTATATCAGTAAAGTACTAGTACTTTTTGGTTGATTTTGTTTAAAAACTTATTTTTACGCTCCAGGGGGGTGTCTAACTTAAATACAAAATTTCATTCTCATAGCTCAATTACTTCATGCTTAAAATCGAATACAGACAGACACACAGACAAACCACGTCGCGAAAACCACTTTTTTGGATTCAGGGGTCCCCATCAATATCCAACAAAATCTCGACATCGAATTTTTGACATGAATCCAGTACTTTCTCTCTTTATATTTTATCATATCATATCATATATAGAGGTAAGAGAAAGTAAAATCAGCTAATAATTTACAAGATCTGGAGTAAGAAATTGTCCATAATTAGACACTATATATTGCCATTGTCAAATTTGATTGCCCTAAATCCATCAAAATCTCAAAGACATCAAAATCTAATACATTCACAGCCACCAAATCTCTTTTATATTGACATTTGTTAACATTTCTAACTTTCCATCCAGGGTGGGGGGGGGGGGGGGGTGTAGGAAGGGAGAAGTCTGAAAAATTCGTATTTTTTTTATTCTTTAAAAGGTATTTAAAAAAATATACCTAGTTTTCCTTTTGATTAAATTCCTCTCTATAAAAGATTCGATACCTTTCTAAGACCCAGATAACAAGTTCCTAGACAACTCTTGAATTTAACAAGTTGATCACATTACGTGGTGTTAAGTGTCACTTTGAGCCGTTTGTTCTAAGAGCGAGCTATTGTGTTACGACGAGTGGGGGGATTCTAATGATTAACCCCCTCTACTCCCCCCCCCCATCGCTACTCATGACACAAGAGAATGCCCCCTTGATATTATTATTTAGCTAAATAATATCTCCACTCTTGCTTGTTGGCAGTGCCGGATTAATCATTAGGCGAAGTAGGCAATCGCCCACGCTTTTTAGGGGCCCCGCAAAATTTTTTTTAAACTCTTTTTCGGCACCTGAGGCCATTCAGACCTCGTCCCTATTTATTGGTAGTCAATTCAATTGAAATGTATTATTTTGCGGCTTCTGGTAAAATTGGCGAGCATTTCAGTTTAGAATATATAGGACCTAATTATTTTTCGGGGGGGGGGCTGGAGCTCATGCTCTTGGACACAACGTTTTGTCCAAGTGCAAAACTTTTTGCTCAATGCCAACGCACACCAATTAGGCAAAATGTTTTGCCTTTGTACAAAATGTATTGAGCGTTTTTGCCTAATCAGTGTACGTTTTTTTGCTCAATGGCCGAACATTTTGTCCAATACCAACGCACACCGATTGAGCAAAACGCTCAATAACAGAACATTTTCCTCAGGGAGATCGAATCATGCTCAATTGTGTTTTGCCTTCTCGGTGTGTGTTGACGCATAGAAAAGCATTGAAAAAATAGTTATAGGCATGATTAGTCAAAAAAGGTTTTACTCAATTGGTGTAATTTTAATCTGGCTCTGCTTATTGGTTGTCTTTGTAAAAAAAAAGTTGGGTTGCCTATCCCCAGGCGTTTCATAAAAAATAATTTATTTATCAGAAATGAATAAATTAAAAAAAAAAATTGTCATGTTAAAATGTGACCACCTTTAAATGAAATTTAATATTCAAAGAGTGTATTTATATTTTTGAATATCAATGTTTTTTTTAGTAGTATTTTTTGTTATTTTTATTTTTATTTTAATGTTTGTACTATTTTGTTTTTATACAGTATATGAACATATTGGCTTTTATAGACAATGGTTTTAAAATATTTATTTTTGTTACAGAGGCTCCGAGTCGGCTCAACAACCCTCGCTGTCTGGTCTATCGGTGAGCTTTTATTTAATCAGAAGAGTTTTATTATTTTTTTTTTTTTTTTAATCACTTAAATTAGAACTTCCCAAAAATGTTTTTTAAGGAATCACTCTATCCGGTGACAAATAGCGATTGCAATTCCTTTTCACTCTACTCACTAACCAATAATACCATCATCAAATTAAAAAAAAAAATTGGTGTGCTGCAGCACAGCTTTCTCGTAGCCCAGTGAGGATTTGGTACATTTTCATGTGGACCGTCACATACCTGGTATAGGGTATATATTAATATATATTGCAATATATGCGAAGATAAGTTTTCTCGGGTTAAGTCACGTGTGATGTTGAGATTTACTCGACGTTTCGGTTCTCCTTTTGGAGCCATTTTCAAGAGTATGGGATTAGGGGGAATTGTTGGGGTAGTTTGTTTACGGAATCGCAGTCTTGCTGGTCCCCAGGTCAATTTGGTGGATGCCTTAGAGGCTTGGATTTGTCTCTGAGTACTGGAGGAAAGTTGGGTGTGTGTAATTGTGTTTGTGTTAGGTTTAGGTTGACTACTGAGCTTCAATCTGCCTCCCCAAGTCGTGTGTTAGGGGCTTGGGTTTTTAGGTTGACTTCGGGGCCTCAAACTGCCTACTCCCCCAGTCGATGTATTGCTGGATGTTTCCGAGGCTTGTCTTTGTCTTTGAGATGTGTTGGGTTGTGTGGTGTCGGTTTGCGTGTTGATAGTCGAAGTGATTTGTTTTTTGGATTCGCTTACTGCTGAGGCGTTCGAGGTGTTGACTAGTCTCTGGCTGGCTTGCGACTATATATATGTATAGGTAAGGGAAAGTAAAAATATTCTTAGCTTTTGATCTTCACTCCTTTCTCTCTTCAACAAGAATGGAAAAAAAAAATTCCCAAATTCGCGGAGAGCAGAATAATTTTTAAAAACTTTTTGATTAGTTTACTACCTAAACATGTGTAACAACTGTTAACTCTGTTGGAAATTTTTAATAGCGTTACACGGACGAATGAAACGGGCTTTATACAGTATTTGAATATGCTCTGGTTTGAAATATTGAATCCCACCACAATAACTAACTCTACGAAGTGAGGGGATTGCTGTGGCATCTCGTTTAAAAAGGTTCCGTCTCTCCGCAAAGAGTAGGCTATATGCCGGTTCTTCCTCAAACTCCTCCCTAACATATAATATAAAGGAACCGGGAGGAACTAGATTTAGGATTAATTCAAGGAGCAGAAGTTTGAATTAGGAAACGATGTAACTTCACGGGATGACGGTAGATAGCTATAACCAGGCCAGTTGGATCTGAGGGCGGGATGGAAGAGTCGACGTTGACTTTAGTCAAGAATTTACTGAAAATTATCGACTTTTTGGAATCGAGTTGAAACTCTTTCACGTCGATTAGAATCAATTCTCACTGAACGACTTTGACTTTTTTCTTACAATATTTAGTATCCGATGGTAATATAGATTGTAACGTTTTCATTGATTGACTTTCATCTGTCTTTGAAAACCTACACATAACACACCAATCAACACGCTTTCTAAGATCCGTTAGTGAACATATGTGGCATTCTTAATTCCTCAATTTTAATGCTTTATTTTGATACTCAACTTTCATATTTTATTTTAACGTTCGGTGCCATATCACGTGCAATTTCTGGATAAAATATTCTTTTATAAAATATTGAAAACAATATTTGTGTGTGTTGTATTTAATAAAATGTTTAAATACTTAATAAATATTATATTTTGAATAAATAAATATATTTAATATTTACTGAGTATCTCCTAAGCACGAGTTAAAGAGATTTTAAAAAGTCGACTTTCAGAAATGATTAATCGATTCCGAGAATCAAAAAATATCAAGTCGATTCCAAAATCGAAAATCGACCTTTCGAGCGCCTTTTCCATCCCCTGAGATGTATGACTTCGTGTACAAAAGCATAAACGGGGAATTTCCAGTAGGAATTTCAAATAAAAATCATCCTTTATCTATTATCTAAATTCTACATGACACTTATGATTTATTTTAACAAATATTAAATTTCCAAAAAAAAAAAAAATTCTCTTCCGTTTATTCAACTCATCTCTCTCTCTATCTCTTGTATTGAACAGAAATTGGAACATTCATTGCGCTATAATCTCGCTAATGGACACACAAAATAACATTCTTTTTTTTTCTCCTGTTAAGTGAAAATATTGATTAAAATAAAAAAACATTTTTTCATACGACAAATCAAATCCATTTCCCAATATTTTATATGTTAGGCGTGATAATCAAATTCGAATTATTAAATGATTCCCATCGGATATTTAAATAAAGGTGAATGTAACAGCAGGAAGATGATTTATCGTTAAAAAAAAAATTAACGAAAATATATTGAAGTCCTTTTTAGAGAGAGAGCTTGCTGCAGGGGGTTGAGTGGTAGAAAAAAGTTATTTAATATTTTTTTAAAAAACACACACTCAACTTTGGATTATTTGCATTAATGGATAAAGCACATAACGGATAATAAAATCGAATGGCACTAAAGAGAGGAGTCAAAAGTCAAAAAAACATTTATTTTTTTTAATCAATGCAGACATGGATTTTTATTATCAATTGAGACCTTATCCCCTACTTAAATTAAAATCCTACATATTTAAAAAGTTAGATTGTGAATAGGTTTGTGTAATCTCAGAAAATATTTAAAAAAAAATTTTAGGTGACTGGCGCACAGCACACAACTTTCTCTTATCATCGGTAATCGAAAGTTGTGTTCTGTGCCTGTCACACCAGATTTTTCGTGTCGACATATATTTAGTTTCCGCCGATATATTAGGATTCAAGACGTAATTTTTTTTTTTTTTTAACATTCACACTTTTTTCTCATTCACACTCACACACACATTCACACAGTCTTTTCGGCAACTCAGGCCATTTAAGACTTTGACGATAACCGTTATTATTAATTTATATTTATTGGGGTCCAGGAATTCTTATTTAAGCCATTTGGTATCCAAATTGGTAATAAAATTTGGCCTGAAAATACCTCCAGCATTTTCAATTGTACATTTATGTATTTTTAGTTTTAAGTATTACAAAAGGGAATAAATGCCCTCGATCTTGGTGTAGTTGGTAGCGCCCCGTGCCTTGGATACCAAGGGTCGTGGGTTCAGACCCCCCCCAGGTAGTCCGATGATTTTATTTAAGTCATTTGGTTACCAAATGGCTTAAATAAGAATGCCTGGCCCCAAATATATATATATTATACAACTAACGGTTATCGTATAAAGTCTGAGTTCCCGAAAAGACTGTCAACAAGCAGGTCGAGTAAAGAAACTACCTGTGTTTGATCATCAAAACGATTGATTAAAAATTGTTATATAATAATATTTTTATTTTTTTGCTTTAGAGAGATCTGTTTTGGGGCTCAGATTGACAAACAGACGGACGGACGGACACTTGGAATTAAATTTTTAAAACTTAGTAATTTCCATTAAAAAAAATAGTATTTTGCATTGCATAGCAGGTAAATTAATATTTTGTTAAATTGGTGGGGTTGAACAGTGAAAGGAAATTCTTTTTTTTTTTTTTTTTTCGAGTTGACAAAGTGCAACCCACCTTTACATGTCGATTGCTATTTTGTAAATGATCTACCATTAAACAACCCCCAAATGGTTTGTCTATCGGTGTGTACGTGTACACATATGTACATGTCTGGACGATATGCAGGAATCAAACCGGAGAGGTTGAAAAATGGTGCAAATAAACATAGAGAGCGTGCCCCTCTATATTCATGTGAATTAGTAGAGACTTTATACTAGGGAGGAGGTCAGCTGCTGGAATCGATTAGAAGGATTTCCGGATTTGTAATTGGAACACACAGCGCACTTAACCAGAGAGGGGGAGGAGGGATTTAGGAATATTTTGAAAATCGACTAAATAAAAAGTCATCTCAGATTAGTAGCTATTGACATTGAAATTAAAAAAAAAAAATCTGGTGTGACTGGTCGCACAACACACTCAAGAGAAAGTTGTAAGATTACCCTTGGTAATCGAAAGTTTTTTTCTGTGCACTGTGTCACACCATATTTTTTGTGTCGAGAATTATTTAGACTCCCATGATACGTATATTAAAATTCAAGATATACAATTTATAAACATGGGTAAATGTTTACTATTTTGTTACCCTGGCAACCATTTCTCCTATCTTTCTTATGAAGTACAAGAGTAAAGTGGTCTTCAAACAATTTTGAAAGCAAAATGAGAATATACAATTTAAAGAGAATCTAAAAAAATAATTGATTTTTGAATTTTAATCAAAATTGTTAGAGCGAATTTTTAGAAAATCCAAAAAAAAAAGTACATCAGTAAAGTACTAGTAAAACGGAGTATACCTTCTGTTTTCTTTCAAATAAATAAATACCTTCTCTGTTTCTACAAAGTACCAAGAATGCTATCAAATTCTCATTATTTATTTATTTTTTTTTTTTAATTTTAAAAAACAATTTTTTTCCCATTCACACTCAACATGCACACAGTCTTTTCGGCATCTTAGGCCATATAAGATAACTGTTATTATGAATATATTGAGAAGAATGAATAAATAAAATCCGAAGCTGATGATCAAGCAATTTTATTTGGATTAATTCCGTCCGCTATAAGTCGACGTTTCAGGGCCAAAACGGCTCTTTCTTCAGGACCATGCAGTGTAAAAAAAAAAACAAATAGTCCTCAATTTTGTCATAAAAGCTGTGATTAATCGAAGAAAGAACATTTTTCGTTTGGCACCATTGCCTTTGCCGCATGTCTTCTAGCGAGATTAATCACAACTTTTATGACAAAATTGAGGGCTATTTGTTTTTTTTGACACCCCATGGTCCTGAAGAAGGAGCCGTTTTGGCCCCGAAATGTCGACTTATAGCGGACGCAATTAATCCAAATAAAATTGCTTGATCATCAGCTCCGGATTTTATTTATTCATCCTTCTCAATAATATCCACCAGGCTGCCCCTATCTTTTTCACATTATGAATATATATATATTGGGGTCCAAGCCATTTGGTATCCAAATGGTTTAAATAAAATCATCGGACTGCCTGGGATCCGAATCCTCGACCCTTGGTATACAAGGCAGGCGCGCTACCAACTATGCCAAGCCTGAGGGACAAATTCTCATATTATTATTTGTTTATATAATGAAATCAAACAAATAGAATATTATTTGTTTTATGAATGAATATTGTTTTGTGAAATTTGAATAAAAAGAAAAAAGAAAAATGGAAACTTTCCCCTCTCTCCTTTTAGTTATCGATCCGTGCAGTTTCGTACCAACATCATTCACAAATAAAGCCTCAATGACGATGAGACCATCACAAACTTTACAAATTATTTTGTACCATTTTAATTTACTGACACACACACACACAGAGAGAGGAATATATTTGCTTTCCCAATTATTCGCCACGCAATAAGATTACTTGAATAAATACATTCCAAAGACACATCTCTCTCTCTAATGTACTTTCTCTTATTAGATTTCAAACAATAAAGCAAGCAAAACTCGTTCTTATTTCTTAGAAAACTCCGTCTTATGGAAATCCAACATCAATAGTTGGCCCTCCCCTAGAATCCTTAATCACGTGACATTCGGGAGGGGCTAGTGCCAGATTAGATTCATCTGTTATTCATTAGAAGAATCAAGTGGGCTTATGGAGCAGCTCCTAGTTGTTAAAACCGGGCAGAAATTAACATCAAACATTTGTGGATTTATTCGTTATGAGATTAACTATCTCTCTCTATTTCTTTCTTTCTATCTTACAAGGGGAGTGCATAGCCTTCATGTCACCGGTTTGTACAAAAATTTTTGTTATGTGTAGTACTTAAAGAAAAACAAATACTGTCAAAGCGAGAGAATGCACTTCTCAACCGTTCGTCTAAAAAAAAAAAATGTTAGAGATTTTGCCAGCATGCCTTAACCCGTTGCTAACAATAACATTTAGAAAAGCATGTGTGGCTAGATTAGTAGCGTTCATTCTCTTTAAACATGAAATCTCGAGTTCGGATCTCGCTCTGTTCAACTATTTTTTTTTGAGTAATTTATTTTTTTTTTGGATTTGTAAGAATATTTTTTATTATTAATAAATAAGTAAAAAAATTTTTTTAATTATTGGCTTTTGATTTTTAACATGTTCCATTTATATATTTAAAGAAATTTCAAATGGTTTCTGTCAACAATATAATATAAGGAAATATTTAATATTATACTAGAAATATATTACTATTAATTGAACACATAAATAAATTTACAATAATATTTAACATTTGCTTATATACATAACAATATAGAAAATTTCTGAAATTTAATAATTGTTATATATATAATATATATCTCGTATAATATTAAATATTTCTTTATATTATATTTTTGACAGAAAGCATTCGAATTTTCTTTAAATATATGGAACATGTTAAAAATCAAAAGCCAGTAATTAAAAAAACCTTTTTATTTATTTATTATTATTAAAAAATATTCTTAGAAATCCAAAAAAATATAAAAAATAGTTGCACAGGGCGAGATTCGAACTCGAGATTTCATGTTTACAAAGAATTATCGCTACTGATTTACCTATCGCGCCTTTTGTAAACGTTATTGTTAGCAACGGCTTAAAGCATGCTGGCAAAATCTTTAACATTTATTTTTAGACTAACGGTTGAGTAGTGCGTTCTTTCGCTTTAACAGAATTTGTTTTTCATTAAGTACTACACATAAAAAAAAATGTTCTTTCAAATCGGTGACATGAAGGCTATGCACTCCCCTTGTTAATACATAGGGTCGTGTCGCAAATTTGATGAAAATATACATTTTGAGAGTCTCTTATTCTAAAATAGTGAGCTCCCCCCACAAAATAAATTTTGAGTTTATCCACAAAAGAATAATTTTGGTCTTTTCTATGAAAATTCAATTCCGCTAAATAAATTTCTATAGTACTAAGAGATCCCGATGTAGAGGTACATCTGCCTTAAAAAGATTGATTCTAAAAAAGAGAGATGAGAAAAAGGATAAAAGGCCTAATAGAAGAGAGAAGAGAAAAAAAGAAGAGGAAAATGAAAAGAGACTCAATTCAAATAGACAAATCAAGGGCGAAGGTCTGTAAGCAACGATGACCGAGCGAACGACTGACAGACAGACAGACAGACAGCGAAAACGAGCAGAAGATGGATGGCTAAATAAAGGGAAGAAAAAAAAACCGAGAGAGAGATGTCCGTTTATAATCAAAGGGAAAGGATTGGAGACTATCGGTAGCTGATTAGCCAAGCTGATAAATGATAATAATTTCAGAAATAAATTAATAATAATAATATTACATTGAAAGTCAAAATGAAGATAAAGACTAACTTAAAATAAAAGAAGCATGATGGAAAAAGCAAAAGTTAATCTCAAAATAGCCAATGGCTTGAAGGTCCTTGTTATTCTGATCTACGGAATTTTAAATAAATATTACTCAACAAGACATGTGAGTGTTTTTTATTGATGAGGCCAAACATCCCATGGCCCCCGGGAATCGAACCCAGGATCTCCGCCTTTCCGGGGCATAGGCGTGCTATCCATTGCACCAGGCCACCGGACCCTCGACCCGGGGTTCGATTCCGGGGGCCATGGGATGTTTGGCCTCATCAATAAAAACACTCACATGTCTTGTTGAATATATCTATGACTAGTTAAGTCCGAATCGAGGTATTTTGAATACTATTATTATCTTATTCAAATATATAGATCTCGAAAAATATTTAAATAAATATTACATAATATTCATTAGCGGAAAATTTTATTGAGATCTGGCGACTTTATTGCACAATTTAACAGTTTTGGTTTTACAAAAAACCTTCATCAGGCCTAAAATAAATAAAAATTACATGTAAACCTTTAAGTCAAAAACATAGAATTAGTTTATAAAAAATTTTTTTTTTAAATATACAAATTTTTATTGTAAAATCATATATTAATCTCTTTACCAGCTTAACACATTTGATTTTAGTAAATTAACATTTAATGCCTGTTATTAAAATACTTTTTTATCTTTATACAAAATATTTTTTGAAATTATTGTTATTGTAAATAAATTTTTTTCTTTTCAAAACCATATACAAATATTTATTATAAAATTAAGGTATAGTTTTGAAAAGATAAAATTTTATTTACAATAACAATAATATTAAAAAAGATTTTGTATAAAGATAAAACACCGGTGGTTTTCTTATTACCTTTTCAATATCAAATAATGTTCTATTTGAAAAGAAATCTGGTGTAAGTGATCGCACAACACACAACTTTCTCTTACTTTCGATAATCGAAAGTTGTGTTCTTTGCTTGTCACACCAGATTTTTCGTGTCAACATTTATTTAGTTTCGGCCGATATATTAGAATTCAAGATATAAAATTTATAAACATGAGAAAATATTTATATTTTGTTACCATTTCTCCAATTTTTCATATGAAGTTCAAGAGCAAAGTGTGCTTCAAACAATTTTGAGAAAAAAATGAGAATATACATTTTAAAGAGCATCTAAAAAATAATTGATTTTTGAATTTTAATCAAAATCGTTGAATAATAAACTTTGAGAAAATCGAAAAAAAACTGAAAAAGTACATCAGTAAAGTATTAGTACTCTTTGACTAATTTTAACCAAAAGCTTCTTGTCACGTTCCATGGGGGTGTCTAACTTAAATATCAAATTTCATGTTCCTACCTCTTTTAGTTCTTGAGATATTTTGTTCACAGACAGACAGATCATGTCTTGAAAACCCCTTTTTTGGACTCAGGGCACCTCAAAACTTTTATATCCATCAAAATCTCGACATCGAATTTTTGATATGAATCCAATACTTTCTCTCTCTATATATTAACATATATAGAGTTAAGAGACAGTAAAAAAAAAAACTCGATTTCACACCTCGAAACCTCCCGAAAACCTTTGAATAATAAACATAGAGAAAGTTGAGTGGTCAAAACCACCAGTTTTTTTAAAAAGAAGTCTTTTTAGAAACTCGCTATTTATTCGTTTCTCTCATCTCTGTTTTATTTTATTTTTTTTTTTTTGACATAATAACTAATAATATTAAGAGGAATTGAAATTTAGTAAATTTCAAAACACGTCGGAATAATTAATGGGCAAGGGCAGCAAACTTAGCCCCTCATACATAGGGCCTGGTTAAGGGGCGAGTTTGAGGGACAGAAACTTTACGTCGTTCGTTGCTGCCTTCTAATCAAACGTTTATTTAATATTCTGTCAGTGGCTTCTGCAGCGGTCCCATCCATGTTTTCACTCTATATACAGATACTGATATCCTTCATACGAGAGAGAATTCGACCTATATGATGATATGCCCTGGCTGACCCTCTAACTTTCCTCCCCCTTCTGGCAAATTGAGTTTCCCTTTTCTCTCTGTTTAGAATATCGTGTTGGTAGCTGAGGTGAACCCCCGGGTTAACTACTTTATGCACATAATCTAGTTACACGAATAATCTAAAAATCATTTATCAATAATAACACTAGTTGATAAAAAATGAATTTTTTTTCTTTCACAAGAATAAAGATATGAAATTCTAGAAGTATTTTTCATGCTGAATTCAAATATTATCATTTCAGTTTTGCTCCATCAGGCACAGTTTTAAAGATATAGAGAAAAATAAATTTTAATAGATATTCAAGTCTATTCACTAAGCAAAAACGTTAACTTTTAACATCTGAACAGGTCTATTCTCTAAAAACAGGCGTTAAAATTTAAAATAAACAAAATGGGTGTAATTTAAAAACAATCAGCGTTAAAAAATGCTTTTCAAAATCACTTTGCCTCAAATAGCTATTCTGTAAACAAAAACTTTAAAGCCAAAGCGTTAACACTTAGTAAATAGTGTTAATAATTAATGTCATGTCTAGGGGGTGCCTTTAATATTTTAACGTCGTGTTTAAAATAAAAATGGCGTCCTTAACCTAAAAAGTAAGGTTATGATTTTGATAGCTTTGAAATAAAAGCAACATGTTAACGTCGCTGTTAAAATTTGTTTAGAGAATTGTTTTTACATTACTTTTTAACACCCATTTGTTGATTTTAAATTTTAAAGTCTGTTTTTAGAGAATAGACCTGAATTAGTTTTTTATCCGGCTTTTATCGAAGTTTTTTCGTTTTTTTTTTTTTTTTGTTTTGTTTTAGACATCTCTAATGCAATTTTTACCATCCCTAATTGCAAAAAACATATATTCACGATATTCTATAGTTCATTGGCTTTCCAAAAATCATTCATTCATGAAAAGCTGTTGTTTATTAACGAAATTAAATAGTTACCAGTCTGGTAAAAAAACAAAACAAACATTTTGGTTGCCTATCTTTCAGGCGCTTTACTCGTAGGAATAGACTTACCCTAGTATAGCTAGGCCGCTATAATATATTTTAAAATTAATTTGTTAATAATTTCCTTAATAATCAACAGATTTTCACGAATGTATGATTTTTGGAAATCCAAAGAACTATCGAATATCCTAAAAATATGTATTTTGCAATTAGGAATGGTAATGGTTCCTACACACGTTGCAATGTATTTTCTGCTCATATGAGGCACAAATCGCCTCAGAGCATTTTCTATTATAAATAAATAAAATAAATAAATAAAATAAAAAAAAATTCATTAGGGGTGTACAAAACGAAAAAAAAAAACTGAAAAAATTCGATTTTTCTAAACTTTTAGCTGTTTGCGGCAAGGCACGTCTGGTCTCTGATTGGACTGAAACTTAAAATTTATATTTTTGTTGGATTAGAGCAATTATCAATACTATTTCAAGAAGAGGAAGATTTATTGCGGTTATTGACCAAGGTGTTGTGGTTCAAGAAAACAATAAAAAATAATAATTTATTGTTGTGTGCTTTGTTCTAGGTCTGGACCTGGCGTCGGCAGCCCAACTACCATCATCAGGCCTGCAAAATACATTTTATTTTTAATTTACCTGAACAAAGCCTAAATCCATTTAGACTTTAGACTTTTAGCCATTTGGGCTTTGTTTATGTAAATTGTTTTTAACAAAAATATAATAATCTAGAGAAATGTAATATGTTTTATTGATCAAATTGACATAAAAACACAATTATTGTACTGACAAACTTATATAATAATATAAGTAATTTAAAAATAAAATGTATTTTGCAGACCTGATGATGGTAGTTGGGCTACCGAAACTGATGCTAGCCAGTTGCCAGACCTAAAATAAAGCACACAACAATAAATTATTATTTTTTATTGTTTTCTTGAACCACAACACCTTGGTCAAAAACCGCAATAATTCCCCTCCTCTTCTTGAAATATTAAAATTTATAAGTATTATAGCTATCTGAATATTTCTAGGGGGTTTCGCCTTAAAAAAATCTTGAAAATTCAAAATAAAAGCCGTTTTAGAGCACATTTTCTATTAAAATTTATTTTTCTCTATATCTCTAAAACCATGCCTGATGGAAAAATTCTATCTACATATCAGTATAAAAAAATGTACTAGATTCACTAATCAGATTTCTTGTGAAGGAAACCTTGTCGACCAGTGTTATAAAAAATAAAAGCTCTCTCTTGTTCGAAAATAATGGAAATCGCGTGATGGTCACATCATAACAAAATTCTCTCTTTATCATTAATATTAATATAAATTTAGTTCACATAATATATTAATCCACTTGACAGAATTTTATTAATAAAATCATTTTCTATTATATAAAAGAAAAAAAATCAATTTTTTTTTTCTTTCTCACTGATTTTAATCTCGTTAATTCGTTTTGACTCTAAATAGAGCTGGCTGGCTACATGTGAAACTTCAAGGGTTCTTTTTTAATCACGCAAAATATTCCTTTTTTTTTTTTTTTTTAACATGTTTTAATAAAAGTTTGTTCTAAAGAAAATGTCACAAAATTTGTTTTTGGTGATTAAACCTAGGATCTCGAATGGTGTGCTTTGCAATTGCATTAGAATCCCGCTGTCGAAAATCCAAAATGAAGGCGGTATTTAGTGAATTTGTTAATGAAGATATTTATCTTTTTCTGCATCCGAGGTCATTTAAACTCCGTCTTCATCTTCCTCAATTAATTAGGATGTAATTTTCATTGATTGGGCCGGGAATCAAACCCCTTCCCTTATAATCTTCCCTTCAAAAGTTGGATTGATCATCAATCCTGCTATTTTTCTTACGATTTATTTAATTTTCTAAATCTATTCTCTCCCCTTTTCCCTTTTTTTACTTTCTCTTACCTCTATATATATGTTAATATATAGAGAGAGAAAGTATTGGTTTCATGTCAAAAATTCGATGTCGAGATTTTGATGGATCTTCACGTTTTGAGGTCTCCTGAATCCAAAAAAGTGGTTTTCGCGACATGGTCTGTCTGTGTGTGTGTCTGTCTGTGTGTCTGTCTGTGAACAAAATATCTCAAGAACGAAAAGAGCTAGGAGGTTGAAATTTTATATTTAAGTTAGGCACCCCCATGGGACGTGACACGAAGCATTTCAACAAAATTGGCCAAAAAGTACTAGTACTTTACTGATGAAATTTTTCAGTTTTTTTCGATTTTCTCAAAATTTGCTCCAACGATTTTTTTTTAAATTCAAAAATCAATTATTTTTTAGGTGCTCTTTCAAATGTATATTCTCATTTTGTGATTGAAATCTTCTGAAGACCACTTTACTCTTGTTCTCCATAGAAAAGATAGGAGAAATGGTTGCCATGGTAACAAAATATAAACATTTTGCCATACTTATAAATTTTACATCTTGAAAATCGAATGTACCATACTGTCGGAAACTAAATACATGTCGACACAAAAAATCTGGTGTGACAAGCACAGAACACAACTTTCGATTACCGAAGGTAAGAGAAAGATGTGTGCTGTGCGCCAGTCACACCAGATTTTTTTGGATTTTTATTAATGATTTTTAATTTAACAGCATGAAAATTTCAAAATGTTGAAAAAAATAAAGATGTGAGCCGAAACTTTAATAGTGAACTGAAATCAATTTAAAAAAATAATCCTATCTTCTTTTACAAAATTAAATTTTTGAAGTTTAGACGTCAACGCTAGACACTGGTGTGTCATCTTCAGGAATGATTTAACAACTAAGTTGATTTCAATCCAGGTGTAAAGTTCCGGTTACACTTTAACCACTTTTCTATTTCTAACATTTTGAAAATAAGTATTTTTTTTGTTTTTAATCCCAACTGAGATAAGAAATCACTCCTAAAGATGACACAATACCTGTCGAGATATGTATTTAGTATTGATTTATAATAATAATTAACTTTATTTAAAATGAATTGGTTACCAATAAATTGAAATAAATAACGGCGCGGTCTAAATGACCTCAAATAAAAAATCTGGTGTGACTGGCTGTGACTCCCTCAGCACTTTGAATTTGTCTTGTGGTGGAATACAATATTCCAATCCAGGGTGTTTATATTTAATGAAAATGCGAACACCGATCTCTTATATAGAAGATCGACATCCTACACCAGCGAGTTTAAATGAATCAATATCATAGATAGGATAAAGAATTAAAAAAAATTCATTATTTGATTTTTTTTTGTAAATGGATGTCATTTTTTTTTTGATCATAAAATGAAATTGAATTTTAGATTAAAAATATTTTGTGAAATTTAAAAAGCTCTCTCATGTTTGCCAACTTAACAGACAGACACAGAGAGAGAGAGAGAGAGAAATGAACGTCCGTCTGGCAGCAGCAAAAACCCTTTTGATTCCTCCCCCCACTCTTGTCTATCCAGATGGTAATTTGAAAATCCCTAATTAAAAGACCCTTTATAGATGGATATAGAATTTAGAAAAATATAATCTTAAAATATGAGATCCGATCATTAAACACAACATACACACCAGGGCAACAATGGGCTTTTTTTTTATTTATCCCTGGAGCCAACAGCGCGTAATCCCTGGAATCAGGATTATGCTAATCATATCTCTCTATAATGTCACCATTATCATGGACATTACTCATACGCCTTTTTTTCCCTGCCTTTCTTTTTCTTCTTCTCTCAGGCGGATAATTTTCGATTTAGAAATCGACCCAATCGGTCAAATCCCCTTCCCCCACCCCCACTCTCTTATCATGAATCCAGTTTGTTGGAAACGGCTTATCGTTCGCGTGCGAAAACTTTGTGATATATTGATGTATGTGTGTTTGAGTGTGTGTGGTGTGTGTGTCTAGATAGATACGTACGTATTACAGAGAGAGACGTGCTATGCCCTGAGCGAATTCTCGAACACGTCTACATATGTGCAAATGTATGGTGGATATCATATTCACGGATTTCTCTTTCTTCTTTCTCTCTTGGGACTCACAAAAATTCCTCACACTTTGACTGTGGATTTAACAAAAAAAGAAATATTCTAATATTTTTCTTTTACATAATAAACCCAGGGAATATTAATATTAGAACTAGCCGCGCCGCCCGCCGGCGGGTTTCGGGGTCTAGCCAGGTGGGCTTGGCCTCCCTGGACTTCCCTCAACTGGCTCGGGCTCGCCTGCGGCGGACCCTAGCCTTTTCTTTATTATTATTATTATTTTTTTTTTTTTTTAAACACTCACACTTTTTTCCTATTCACACAGTCTTTTCGGCAACTTAGGCCATTTAACACTTTGTACGATACCCGTTATTTGTAAATATATCTATTGGGGATCCAGGCATTCTTATTTAATTTTTTAACAAGAATGAGAGATTATTTTTATTGGTGAGGCCAAACATCCCATGGTCCCTGGGAAACTAACCCAGGATCTCCAGCATTTACGGGGCATAGGCGTGCTGTCCATTGCATCAGGCCACCGGACCCTCGACTCGATTCTGGGTATCCAAATCTTCTTATTCTTCTTCTTCTGTCCTCGCCATTATTAATCCCGCGGTGCGGATCTGGGTATCCAAATGCCTTAAATAAAATCATCAGACTGCCTGGAGTGCGAACCCGCGACTTTCGGTTTTCATCAGCAGTTACTTAATTCAGATGGGTCGTTCACAATTAAATTCAAATACTTCTTGACCTCTACCCTTCACCGTTTCAAAATTTTTTCGAATATTATGTTCGAGACAAATTCCATCATTCTATTCTGGAGGAATCAGGCTAAGAGTGAAGATCCACTGAAGAAGAGAAAGTTTCTGAAATATTTCAATTTAATTTGAAACCATCAATTTGCATTAAATAATTTAGTACTTGAAAAAAAACAAACTCTTTTTTACCATCTGTATGATCAGTCTACGCCACTGTGACGTAGTAAATAATTCAAAATTAAAACTAACCGTTTGATATAGGGAATTTAAATTATACACTAGGTTATGTGTTTCAAAATTGTTATTTTTTTGCCAGGGGACCTGGCAACAGTCCCCACAATCGTTGCGGCTAAGCGATTTCAAACTCGGGGAAACCTCGGTTTGTAAACCCAAGTAATCAGCATGTGGAACGTCCCTCGATAACTATCGATATATATCAATAATATATGGACCCTGTTACGCATTATTGTGTCAAGCACCATCTACCGAGTTATCTGAGAAAATTAACATTAAAGTTTTTTGTTTTTATTGGATTATATATAATTTTTTTTTGTCAATTGTGCAAGTAACATTAAAAATAATTTTTTTTAGGCTTAACTCAATTTTGAATTTTTTGGTCTTTGACACACCATTGCATAACAGGGTCCAATTAATAGTATATTTAATGTTACTTGCAAAATTGACAAAAAAATTAAACATAATCTAACCAAAACAAAAAACTTTAATGTTAATTTTCTCAAAACTCGGTAGCTGGCGCTTGACACTCTAATGCGTAACAGGGTCCATATATATATATATATATACACATTTCAAACCCCTAAATGGCCTGAGTAGCCGAAAGGGCAAATTAGAAAAAATTATATTTTTTCCCCTGTCAACAAAATGTGTGCCTATTAATACTTTAGTTATTTTCTTACTGTTAGTGTTATTTTCTTGTCTCTTGTTTTTATCAAAATAAAATTTTATAAAATGGAAATATTTTTAATTAGAAATTCAATTAAATTTCCGTAGCATTTTTTTTTTAAACCAATGTTGGCATTCATGTATTATTCATCCACGGATTGGGATCGGGATTTCCAAATATGACTCTAACGAGTGTTTAATAAATCCAAGAGAGAGAGAGGCTTCTGGGCACCAGCGGTGTCCCCTCTCTCTCTCTCTCACTCTAATCCACGCTAGGGTGTTGTTAAATATTGAATATGAGATTGGCATTATCGCACCCTCCGTTATTACAATAATATTAAAGAGTGTCATTTAATACCCGAGGAGAAGAGATCCTCGTCGTATGCAAATGGAGGGAGGGGTTAATTTCACTCTGCCTTCTATGATTTATACATCAAAAAGGGGGGTGGTCAAGGCAGTTATCTATCCTCAGAACAAAAGTCTTTTACTGATAAAACAACAATGTCTTGGAGGGGGGATTATCTCTCAAACAAAAAGGATTTCGAACAAAAATTTTCTCTAACAATAACACGTAGATAAGGCCAAAAAGTGTTGTTGTCTTATGAAAAGGTGTGTGTGTGTGTGGTGACATCATCACAAAAAACGATTTTAATCAGATGCCTGTTAAGACATTAACGCCCTTGTAATAAAATGTATAATTTATACCCGAAATGTTAGGGTCTGTCTGTCTTCTTTTTTTTTTTTTTATACCTGGGAAATATTATATTATGTTCAACTGGTAACGCCCTTTCGGGCTGTTAAAATATTGATTTGATTGTTGAATAGAGAGAGAGAGAAAGAGCTCACAGGGCGGTTCAAAAAAATCATTTCCAATGAATTTATTCTTGAAGTGGAATAAATCAATCAATTTAACTAATATTCAGGTCTTTTTTTTTAAAACAGACACGTTAAAATTTAACATCAACAAATGGGTGTTAAAAAGTAAAGTAATAACACCAGTGTAAAAAAAAAACAAAAATTTTTAATGCTAAAAAATATAAATTTATATAAAAATATTATTATTTTTTTATAAAACTAGCATTCATTTGAAAAATTGCTCGTTGTGGCTAATAATCGCGCCTTCCCTTACGCTAGCCGGCGTCTCACAGTTTGGAAAACGCTGCTCTAAACCAAATTTTAACAGCGACCTTAACATTTTAATTTTTAGCACCATTCTCATTTTGTTCTCAAAATTGTTTGAAGCACACTTTACTCTTATACTTCATAGGAAGGATAGGAGAAATACTTGTCATGGTAACAAAATAAAAAAAAAAAAAAAAATATTTGCTCATGTTTATAAATCTACATCTTGAATTTTAATATTTCGGTTGAAACTAAAAATATCTCGACCCAAAAAAATCTGGTGTGACATGCACAGAACACAACTTTCGATTACCGAATGTAAGAGAAAGTTGTGTGCTGTGCGACCAGTCACACCAGATTTTTAATTATTAGTTGCTATTCAATTAACAAATTTGATTTATTTATAATAAGCCTCACTTGTATCCCAAGATCAGAGGTAAGAAATTTTGAACCTCTTTTATTACTAATTGAACCTAAAAGTTTTCAACCTCCTCCACAAGTTTATTATATTTCCAATTGATTAAAAAAAA